>PVJS01036045.1:0-20680 GCA_004027185.1 Glis glis
GCGTGGTGGCTCACGCTTGTAATTTCAGTACTTTGGGAGGCGGAGACCGGAGGATCCGAGTTCGCGGCCAGCCTCAGCTCTCTTTCTCTCTCTTACTCTCTCTCTCTCTCTCCCTAGTGAGGCCCTCCGCAACTACGTGAGACCCGATTTCAAAATAAAGTATAAAAAAATAGGGCCGGGGGTGTAGCGCGGAGGTAGAACGCCCCTGGGTTCAATCCCCGTACCGCAAAAAAAAAAAAAAAAAAAAAAAAAAAATAGGGCTAGGGGTGTAGCTCGGAGGTAGAATGCCCCTGGGTTCAATCCCCAGTACCGCAATAAATAAATAAATAAATAGGGTTGGGGGTGTAGCTTGGTGGTAGAATGCCCCTGGGTTGAATCCCCAGTGCCAAATATAAATAAATAGTAAGTAAATAAGTAAATAAATAAATAATAAATAAATAAAATTTAAAAAATAGGGCTGGGGTTGTAGGCCAGAGAGCCAACCCCCTTGTGTTCAGTCCCCAGTACCATAAAGAAAAAAGAAAAAAGAAGAGGAGGAGGAGGAGGAGGAGGAGGAAGAGGAGGAAGCTGCATGACAGTGGGGGCGGGGAGCAGAGCCACCATCTGGAGGTTCAGACACATCGGGGAACAAGACGACAGCATATACTTAGGAAGGCGAGCGGAGGAGCTGGGTGGGTGGGAGCGGGAGGGCAGATGGAGCAGTGGGTGGTGCGGGGGCCTGGTGGGGACCCCAGGCCTGCATCCTGGCAGAAGTTCTTTCTGGGCTAGTGTCCCCGCTTGTCCAAGGACGCCCCCACTTGGCCTCTGTGACAGGGTGGAGGTGGACAAATTGCCTTTGCTGCTGTGTGCCCTGGGGGTAGAGACCTCAGTGGAGGGGAGGGGATGCGGGGTGACCTGGGAAGGATGTTAGGCAGATAGGGTGGGGGATGGGAGAGGAAGAGTGGGCAAGGGCTAGGGGGTCAGGACAGGGCAGGGGAAGGAGAGGGGACAGCGGCTTGAGTGAACTGGACCTGTGCGGCCTGACATTCGGGCAGCTCAGCAGCATTTGGGGGCAGTGCTCCTCAGAGGTGTGTGTGTGTGTGTGTGTGTGTGTGGTGTTGGGGATTGAACCCAGGCAGCCTGGCATGGTGGGGCATGCCTGTAATCCCAGTACTTGGGAGGAAGAGACAGGAGGATAGCAGGTTTGAGGACAGCCTCAGCAAGTAGTGAGACTCTCATCAACCTAGAGAGACCCTGTTTCAAAATAAAAATTAAAAAATAGGACTGGAGGTGTCGCTCAGAGGTAGAATGCCCCGGGGTTCCATCCCCAGCGCCCCCCCCACACACTCAAAAAAAATTGAAGTCAGAAGAATGTAGTGAGCTGGCTGTGGTGGCACATGCCTGTTAATCCCAGCTACTCAGGAGGCTGAGGCAGGAGGATCGCAGGTTCGAGTTCAGTCCGCACCATTTAGTGAGACTGTTTCAAAATAAAAATAAAGGCTGGGGAAGCTGGGCGTGGTGGTGCATGCCTGTAATCTCAGTACTTGGGAGGCTGAGACAGGAGGATCGCAGGTTCTCGGCCAGCCTCAGCTACTTAGTGAGGCCTTCTGCAACTCTGTGAGACTCTGTTTCAAAATAAGGAATAAAAAATAGGGCTGGAGGTGTAGCTTGGAGGTAGAATGCCCCTGGGTTCAATCCCCCCAGTACCAACACACACACCTGTGTCCACTGAATTTAGATTTTAGAGGAAAACCTAAAGGGGGAAGCGCCGCCATCCTGCCCTCAGGAACTGTCAGCAGTGCCATTTTCATGCCCCCCCCTGGGGCTTTCTCTCTGGAGCCCCAGCTGTGAGCCATGCTCCCCGCGGCGCACCCCAGCTCTGACGGGGATGCTTCTGTCCTTGCCCTGGTCTGCGTGGCATAGGAGCCCTGCACGACAAAGGGCAGAGGCCAGGCAGGCGACAGGAATGGGGGCAGAGAGGCTTGGTGCTTTGATTTTAGCTCCAGCATTCCGGGAGGCGGGGTGCGCCACCATGCCGGGCAGGGTCTCACCCTGGGTAGTGAAGCGCCTGGGACCCTTCAGGCTCCTGGTTGAATGAGGGGCCACCAGATGCTCCTGGGGCCCCCTGAAGTCATGTGAGGGCCACCCCCTCTGTCACCCTCTTGCTGCTGGTGTGGGTGGCCTTAGAGCATCAGGGACAAAAATCAGACCGGCTGGCCAGATAGGACGCTTCGTGAGGACATTCGTGGATGGCCCCCCAACACCTCAGCAGCCTCTAAACATCCAGATTTCCAGGGGACCAGAGTCAGAGGTGAGAGAAGAAAGCAGGACTCAGGCAACAGAGGCTCAGAATTGGTGATTTATTGGCACTCCAGCACAGTGGGTCCCGGGAGACCGCCCATCTGGCCCCTCCGCCTTGGGCCTTGTCCCTAAGACGGGACACAGTCCTCCTGTCCTGGAGCAGGACTCCCAGGAAGCCCTGAGACATGCACAGATGGACCCTTGGCGAGGGCCACACGGCACGGGAATGGCAAAGCTCGGCGCGTTTGGCACAGGCAAAGGCCCGGGACTCCGGGGGCCGCCCCCTTGGGCTATGGAGGCGGAAGCAAACCAGAAACAGCTTATTTCACACAGGCCGCCGGGCCCAGGAACCGCAGAGCTGTCCTCCAGCTGGGAATACTGCCGAGGGAGCCGGGATGCCCGCGTGGGAACTCACCACGGCTGGGGAGGTGAGGATGGGGCTGCATGCTGGTGGGCAGGCAGGTCACCAGCTGGGCTCACTCAGGATCTCAGGGGCCCACGAGTCTCCCCGGGGCCGAGACCCCACTGTTGGGCTGTCCGTGCCACGACCGACCCCTAGAACATTCTGTTTCCTATGGCCACTGACTCTCGCCCTGAGACCAGGCAGCCCTCCTACCTCCGCCCCCAGGCCCGGCTGGGAGTGAGCTCTACCTGTCAAAGCAGGGTTGGCTTTCTCCAGCTTCTGTATTCCATATAAGGCGCTGGCATCTGCAACCCGATCCTTTTACAACCCACTTAATTTTAAGAATAGACATTAATAATACTTAATCACCCTCTCCGCTGGCGGTGGGGGAGGGGCCCCTCTGCTGGCAGCATCCTCCCAGGAGGCCGAGCCACTGCAGACCCCGTGCAACCCCCCAGAAAAGGGAAACTGAGGCCCAGTGACTGGCTCGGCTCACACAGCCAGTTGGCAACAAAGCTGGGACTCAAATTTTCTAGACCAGCGTCCCTGGTTAAGGACCCTCTTGGGACCATGGCCCGCAGAGGAGGTGGCTCCTGGCCCAGCCCCAGCCAAGATGGAAGCGCCCTCCTCTGTGCCCAGGAGCTAGGGCCAGGCCAGTCCCCGATGGCAGGGGAACAAGGCCTCCCTGGGCCCCAACGGAGGGATGGAGCTGGCCCCAGACCTCTGCCATGGCCAGGCAGCCAAGCTGGGGTGCAGGAGGCGCTCAGACAAGCCGGGGACGGGGCTCCCTTTCTGCTGAGCTTCAAGGAGATCTGGTGGCCGCGCAGGCCTCGCAGGAATCAGACCACTGAAGGCGCCATCCAAACCCTGTGGGGTGGAACTCCACCCTCGGCAGCAGTGAGCAGAACCTTAGCAAACAGAGGGAAGCAGAGGCCACAGCGCCCTCTCTTGGTCCAGGTCGGTAGTGAAGGGCGGAGCCGCCTCCCTGTCTGTGCAGAGGCCCCAGGGGCTCTGGTTTCTGTCCTCAGAAGGCAGCAGGGCCTTCAGGGCAAGCTAAGGGGTGCACATCAGGACAGCGTGTTGAAGCTGCCTTCTGCAGGAGACTTGAGCGAGGCGGGGCCCGCACGGTCCCGGTCCCTCATCCCTGCCGCGGGGGTGAGGGGTGCACCCGAGGGCGCAGGCTCCTCCCCCCATGGACAGTGGACTGCCTGGGACTGGGGCCGCGCACCTGCCCCTCCTGTGAGCCTAGAGGAGGCGGCTCTGAGCACAGCGCGCAGCCCTTCTGGGCCCCGCTGTCTGCAGGTGGACTCTGATCATCTGTGGGGACCCTGGCCAAGCTTCCCCCCACTGCCACGGCCACGAACCTCCGCAAGGCCACCCACTGTCCTTCGGACCTGCTGGCCTCCGCTGGGGCAGCCCTGCCCTCCCCGCAGGCTGCTGCGGGAGGACCTCCCAAGTCCCTCTGCCCCGCGTCCCTGCCCTCTGCCTGGCAAGGCCCTGTCACCTGACGCTGCACACAGCACGCGAGCCCCGAGGACCCTCAGCACCATCCCCACGAGCCTCAGCTCCCAGCGTTCTCGGGGACACGGAGGTCTCTCCTGGCCGTCAGCCCACAGGGCGGAGCCCAGCAGGGAGGCCACCAGTGGTGAGCCAGACAAGGGGCTGTGGCTGGTGCGGTCACACTGCCAGCAGGATCCCCGCTACCTCCGGCTCGCCAGAGACTCTTAATTAAGCGTTTTCCCTAAGGAAACCAATGTGAATACAAATACACAAAGACATTCTGGAACTTTCCAGTCAAACAGCAGTAGGGTTCCTCTGCCTGGGGTCCAGCCAGACTCCCTGGCAGGGCCCGGGGGTGGGGAAGCAGGAGATGTCACCCCAGACGCTTAGAGCTCTGTGGCCTGGGCCCCACGGTGGCCCCGGTTCCTACCGGTCACCTTGGGGAGGTTCTTGAGGGCGCCTGGCATCACAAGAGGCAAAAGACTCTTCCAGAAAGACGTCCAGCCTAAGTCTGCTCTCTGAGGACGTCAGCGCTGTCAGGACCCGGGGCGACCCGGGGCGTCCTCACCCCCAGAGCTGCTTAAGGCACTTGAGTAGCGGCTCCGTCACACCTCCGGAACAGTTTCCCTTTCAACCCTCACTTACAAAAAGAGTTAGGTAATACTGCAACAAAAAAGTTTCAAGAAAATAGCTTAAAAAAGAAAAATAAAGAAGAGTAAATACTTCAGCTTTCTAAGGAGTAAAATAAACACTGACTCTGCTTAAATTCTATGACGCGGGGGTCATTTTGGCACTGAGAAAACCTGAAATACTGCTTCTGGGTTAGACTTTTCCCTGGAACGAACCCCACACACACAGAGGACACGTGGCCGGCGCGGCGTGCCACGGGCTCTGGATGTCGCCTCCCCAGGGTGCTCGGGGGCAGCAGAGAGGCTGGAGGCCTCAGCCCGCCACGGGCTGCCCGGTGGCGCCTGTGGACCCCGGCGCCCCCTCTTTCCAGCAAGGCCGCTCTCTCTCTTTTGGGAAGCCGGTGTGACCCGCCTGACATCTGTCAACAGGGACCTCCCTGGCCACAGCCACGGGCCACAGGAGACCTGGGCTGGACACCTGCCTGCTGGGCCTGACCCAGGTTGAGCCTGATGACAGCTGGGGCTCTGGGGTCGTCCCAAGGCCCCACATGCACACACGCGTCCCGCTGCTCCAGGAGCGCACCCGTGTCCCTGGTCAGGTCTGTGGGTTCTAGTCCTCCCTGCCCGTGGGAGGCGGGAGCAAGAGCGGGGCCACCTCCGGGGCCCTCTTCTCTTTGGTGAGGTCTTTCCCCGAGCTTCCTTCTGAGCAGCTCCAGAGCCACCAGGACAGGCTGGGACACGTCCCTCACGGCTCAGGAGTGTGGGGCAGTGTGGTGGGGACACCCCTGCCCACTAACGATGTGGGTCCTGAGGCCGCCAAGGGGGGAGTCACGGGGGGAGGGGACTGCCTAGCTTCTCTGCGCAGCGTTGGTCTCGGGCTCCGCGAGGCCAGAGAGCGCGTCCTGGGGGTCCCCTGCGCCCTGGGTGCCACCCTCCAGCAGCTCCCGGGGGTCCCTGAGGAAGACCACCATGACCGTGATGTTGTCATGGGAGCCCCGCTCCCGGGCCGCGGCCACCAGCTCCTCAGCGACATGGAGCCCGTCACCCTGCTGCTTGGCCAGGTGGCTGTGGACGAGGCTGGTGACTTCCTGGTGGGAGACCACGTCGAAGAAGCCGTCACAGGCCAGCAGCAGGTAGTCCTCAGAGCCCGTCAGCTCCCGCGAGGCTGCGTCTGCCTCCCCGGACACGTAGGGCTTCTGGAAGATGTCCCCTGGGTGCGGGGGACCCCGTGTCAGAGGACTCACGGCTCACGGCCCCTTCCCCTTCCGCCAGGCCCCGGCTCCCCGCAGGTCACTGTCCCCTAAGCCCCATGGAACAGCACCCACCCCATCCTCAGCAGGTCTGCGGCCGCCATGTGCAAACCTGTCCCGAGCCCCTTGCTCCTCAGAGCGGACCCTTTTTTTTTTTTTTTTTTGTGGTACTGGGGATTGAACTCAGTGGCATTCTACCTCCAAGCTATACCTCAAGCCCTATTTTATTTCTATTTTGAAACAGGGTCTCACTTGGTTGATGAGAGTCTCACTACTTACTGAGGCTGTCCTCAAACCTGCAATCCTCCTATCTCAGCCTCCCAAGAACTGGGATTACAAGTGTGTGCCACCACACCTGGCTTATTTCTTATTTTAAAACAGAATCTCGCTAAGCTGCCCAGGCTGGTCTCGAACCTACGATTCTCCTGTCTCAGTCTCCCAAGTACTGGGATTACAGGCATGCACCACCACGCCCAGCTTCCACTTTGAGTTTTGATTCTTTCCTGGGTTAGTGGTCTGTGGTCTGTGGTCTGTGGTCTGGCTCTCTTGGTACCGGCAGCACTGAAGCACAGCTCCGTCAGCCCCGGTTATGGCGGGAAAAAACTGACACCCTGCGCAGACTGTACTGCTAAGCCAGGGTGCTCATAGCTTAGTGCACAGCACGTGTTTCTGACTAACAATGCTGTCGCCTTACCCGGAAGTTACCAGGAGGTGACCCCTCCGTAAGTCTAGCAGCATCTGCACCCTGCAGGTCCTTTCCCGCACGGCACACTCTGTCATCCAACACTGGGCGAGCCCCTGCACAGCCCCAGCCCGGGGTTCTGGTGGCCTTGCCCGCCCCATGCCAGCCTCTGCGTCCCTTACCGATGGCTCTGGACACGGCCAGGGTCCCGTTGACTCTCCAACAGTCCATAAGAGACACGAAGCCACCCAGCGCTTCGATGCGCGCCTTCTCGTCCTGCGGGGAGACAGCCAAGTCCAGGAGCTCCGGTGAGCCCACGGGCGGGGGTCCCTGACACCACTGCCCGCGCAGAGACCAAGCCGGTTTCTAAGATGCAATCCAGCCCCCCAGCACTGGAGCCAACAGGAGGCTCGGATGCACCCAAGCCAGGCACCGTTAGAAAGTGGGGCTACAGCTGTGCGTGGTGGCGCACGCTTGTAATCCCAGTACTTTGGGAGGCGGAGACCGGAGGATCCGGGTTAGCGGCCAGCCTCAGCTCGCGCACGTGCGCACGTGTGCACGCTCTCTCTCTCTCTCCCTGTCTCTCTCTCTCTCTCCCTGTCTCTCTCTCTCTCTCTCTCTACTTAGTGAGGCCCTCCGCAACTTCGTGAGACCCAGTCTCAAAATAAAGTATAAAAAAAAAAATAGGGCTGGGGGCGTAGCGCGGAGGTAGAATGCCCCTGCGTTCAATCCCCGGTACCGCAAAAAAAAAAAAAAAAAAAGAAAGTGGGGCTACAAACCACCGAGGTGTCTGCATGGCCAGGCCGGGGACAGTGCGAACATGGACGGAGAACCGAGGTCAGTGAGGCTGACCAGGGAGGAGCTCCCAAGGCTGAAGAAGGACGCCAGCCCTGGGCTCAGACGATAGGGCCTTTGGCCCCACTTACCGTGAACTCGGGGCTGCTGTCCCCGCCTTGAACACTGCTGGGACGTGAGGAAGCTATGGCTAAGAACGTACGGCTATGAACATACGGCTATGAATGTGTGGCCACATGGCAGGGTCACGTGCCCTGGGGCAGGTCCAGAGCACGCCACGGGACCACACGCTACAGCCCGACCTCCTCCCAGAGACAGGACAGAGCTTCGGCCCAGACACGTGTCCCTTGGAGAACCGTTATGGTCCTCTCCAGTCCCCCAAGGAGAGGCTCTGCAGATGTGGGCCCGTCACCGGCAGGCTGGTGACAGTAGCTAGTGCACCCCACGTGCCCCACTGGGAGCGAGGCGTCCCTTACCCCGGCTTGACTTGTGGGATGACCCTCCTGACCTCACGGCATACTGAGGGGGTCTCAGGGGCATGGCAGTAGCTGGGCACGGGGACCCTGGTGGGGCAGTGCCGGCTGGACATAGCGGGAAGTTGGCCTGGTCCCCTCCTCCCTGTGCAGATGCAGGCCCACTGCAGGGGGCGGGCCTGGGCCGCACTGCGGGGTCCCCAGAGGTCTCACAGTGGAACGATAGGTGCCCTGAGCTGGCTGAGCTGCGGGGGCTGCAGTGACTAGACGGGCACCGGAGGGCAGCGACTCCAGGTCACTGGAAGTAGTCACCAGGCCCAGTCCAGTGGAGAATTCTTTTTTTTGGTGATACTGAGGATTGAACCCAGGGACATTCATCTCCAAACTACACCCCAGTCTTTTTTATTTTGAAACAGGGTCTCGCTAGGTTGATGAGAGTCTCACTATTTGCTAAGGCTGTCCTCGAACCTATGATCCTCCTGTCTCAGCCTCCCATGTACTGGGATTACAGGCATGCGCCACCATGCCCGGCGCCAGTGGGGAATTCTTAAACTGTGGAGGAGGCAGGATTAGGGGTCTTGAAGCTCCTTCGTTGGGTCAGAGCCCTCCTTTCCCTGTGGTCTGAGTAGGACCCTGGAAAGGCCAGGGGGACCACGAGGAGGGAGGGGGTGGTGCACAGAACACATCACATAGCAGGTCCACATCTGTGTGTCACACGCGTGTGTCACGCATGCACACATGAAGAGGTCACAGAGCAGCGAGGAGCTCGGGTGGAGCCTGACCCCGGTGGCTGTCCCTTGGGAGGGGCGACGAGCCCGCCCCAGCCCGTGCCCGTGGAAGACGCCGTGGAGAACATGAGCCTTTCTTCCATCTATCTCCCACAGGGTCTGGCCCCTCAAATCCCGATGTTGGCGAGGTGGGGTGCAGTGACCCCTGTCCACCTTTGGCCTCAGGGAAGGGTGGTGCCCAGGCAGCAGGGCTCATCCGCCACATCCCCCTCGGGGACGGGGTCCCCCAAGGAGGCTGCGAAGGCCTTCCAGAGGGCGGGACCCTGCCTCCTGAAGCCCCAGGCCCCTGCGAGGTGGCTGTGGGGACAGGGCTGAGCTGGGGTGGGAGTCCCCTACCCCGACGGCTGTGCAGTCTGGAAACCCCACGAGGCCCCCGTGCCCACAGCCAACCCTGTCCCACAGGCTGCACAAGCGACAGTGGCCCCGCCCCACGACCACAGTCTCTGCCTCTTTCCTCGGTCACCCACCCCCTCAGCGGCTCCTCTCTGCTCCTCCTGCCCCATCCTCCCCGCTCCCTGAAACAGCTCCTCCCAGACCAGCCCCCGAGCTGGCGGCCCAGGTTCCCATCAGTAGCAGGAACATCACCCTCACATCCAGGTGCGCGCCCCGAGGTTCAGGCAGGTGAGTGACCCCCAAGTCCCCGGGTCCCAGTGAAGCCTGGGCCTAAGGCAGCCCACGCCTGGCTCGCCCCCTGGTGCAGTGCCACCTCCACGCCCCCCAGCCCGTGGTCCGCTGCTCCTTGCCCGGGGGACTCTGCGCTGGGCTGAGCTGACCCGCCCCGTGGACAGAGGGCCCAGCTCTGGGCTCCACGTCGCTGCGGCCCGCAGAGCTCCCAGGAAGAGCTCGCAGGACTCCCTGGCCACTGGCACCAGGCAGGGGAGCCCCCTCCGCGGGGCGCCTGGCGTTTCCAGGGCCCCTCACTGTTCCTCATCTCACCCAAAGGCCCCAGCTAGGGCCCCCGCATCCTGCTTCCCTGTGAGGTCCCCAGCACCATAGGGCTTGGACGAGGGAGCCCTTACCTGTCGCTCAGGTCTGTGGGGCTCCATCAGCTTCACCACCTGTCCCTGCTGCACCAGGATGACCTGGGAGTCCCCGAGCCAGGCGACGTGCAGGGTCGCTCCTGCGATGAGTGCGCACACGCCCGTGGTGCCGCTCTGCAGCCGCTGCAGGGAGAGAGGGCCCACACGGGCGGGGTGACCGGGCGCCTGCACGGCAGGCACCTGTGGGACCAGATGGAACCACCGCGGGAACGGCACTCAGCGAGGACGGATGGACAGCGCCCGCGGAGGCGTCGCGTCACGATCACACCATGGGGAGGGGAGGGCGCCCACAGGACCCCGTGATACCAGCACTGGGCGTGGATGAGCGAGTCCGGGGAGGAGTGGGGAGTGCACACGCGGGCCCGGCACACTGGGTCGGGGACTATGGTCTGGAGATTGAGTGTCCCCAAGGCTCCACGGGTTTAAATTTAATCCAACCGTGGTGTTTAAGGTGGAGCTGGGAGGTGAAGTGTTGGATAAAATCACAGGGGTGAATCCTGATGGCTTCACAAGGAGAGGGAGTGAGGCCAGAAGACAGACAGACAGACAGACAGACACACACACACACACACACACACTCCCTTTCTCTCCCTACATAATGCTGAGCCACTTGGGGACTGTGCCCGCGAGACCATTGCTAGATGAGCCCTTTGACCTTGTCCCTTCAGAACCATGAATCCAAATGCACCTGTCTTCATAAGGTCCCCGGCCTCAGGCACTTCATGACAGTAATAAAAGCAGACTCACACAAGGGGAGAGCTTGTGCCGCTTCCACTCAATGAGAAACGAGCCCCGGTAAGCGTGAAACGCGCGGGCCCGGCGGTGGTCGGGGGGACCTGCCTGCGCCACTAGCTGCTCGGGAATCCTCCCCTCTGCAGAGGCCACTGGCCCCAAACTCCACGTGAGAGCGGGCGCTGGTTCTCACCTCTCGCTTGGCTTTCTGGAGGAACAGCTCATCGGTGCGCCGGAAAGCTTCTCTGAGGGCCCCCGTGGGGTCGGTGGTCAGCTCTGGCCGGCGGGCAGCGCTGGTGTGCACATGGACGGCGGCGTACCGCGCGGCATCCACGCCTCCATGCCCATCAAACACAGCAAAGTAGGCGCGATCCGTGGGGTCCTGGCGGGGACACAGTAGGCGTCAGGGGCGCACTGGCCTCACACGACTGAGGTGGGGCTCCTATGTCGGGGGGACGGCTGTCTAGGCCCTGACCGGTGGTGGTTTGGTTTCAATGTCTGACCCCAGAATTCATGTGTTGGAAACTCGATCCCCAAAGTCTCACTTGCTTATTTATTTTCTTGGTGGGACGGGGACTGAACTCAGGGCCTTATGCGCGGCAGGCAGGCACGCTACCACTGAGCTACAGCCCCAGCCCCAGAGTGTAACGCTTGTGGTATCTGGAGCTGGGACCTTCGGGAGGTCATTAGGACTAGTCCCTTCACGGCTTAGTGGATAAACGGGTGGCCACGGGCGTGGCCTTGCTCTCTGTGGCAAGCTTGTTCCGCCTCCCGTGTGACTCCCCACGCTGCCTCAGGTCACCGTGGAGAGTCCCCATCAGCAAGAAGGCCTGACCAGGTGTGGCCCCTTGGCCTCGGCCCTCCTGGCTCCCAGAACTCTGAGAAATACATTTCTTTTTGTTTGCGTGTGTGAATGGTATTGGAGATTAAACCCAGGGTGTTCCGCCTCTGGGCTACACCCCCAGCTCTTTGTATTTTGAAACAGGGACTTGCTATGTTACTGTGCCTCCCTCCAACCTGTGATCCTCTCAGTTTCCCAAGTACTGGGATTATAGGCGTGCACCAGCACTCCTGGCTTATTTTCTTTATAAACTACCCAGACACAGGTATTCTGTTACAGCAACAAAAAACAGACTGAGGAGCTGGGCGTGGTGGCGCATGCTTGTAATCTCAGTACTTGGGAGGCTGAGACAGGAGGATCACAGGTTCACAGCCAGCCTCAGCAACTTAGTGAGGCCCTCCACAGATTAGTGAGACCCTGTTTCAAAATAAAAAATAAAAATAGGGCGGGGAGCATAGCTCAGAGGTAGAATGCCTCTGGTTTCAATCCCCAGTACCAAAAAAAAAAAAGAAAACAGGCAAGACAGCGGGGTCTAGAGGAATCAGCACGGCCTCTACCATCAGCCGAGTCAGGCTGGTGGCTCCAGCACACACGAGCTGGGAGATCTGGATGGACACAGCCCGGGGCCCTGGTTCTCCTCCTGGGCTGCGACCACCGTACCACGAGGTAAGATGCACCAGGCAGCTCTGGTGCTGGAGGCCGAGCAGGCTCAGTAGCACAAGTCTGGGGTGAACGTGGTACTGGCCCCCCTTACGTAACAGATGTGGCCACTGGCTGCTCTTTTTTCAGTCCTTCCTGGGAAGCCGGTGCCTGGCAGCCTGGCCAGCGGGGGCCCCGTGATGGACGAGGCTCCCTGCCCCTCCCCGCCCTGCAAGCGCTCTGGGAGCCGCCCGCACCTTGAGAGGGCCGCTGAGAACTCTCCTGGCTGGGCTCTGACCCTCTGAGCGGCAGCTCTTCCGGGCACCCAGCGCCGCACCTCCCGCCCCCACCGTCCTGTGTTGTCCGTGCGGGACACGGCCCAGCCCGTCGGTCCTGCAGGTGGAATACTCACCGACAAGCCGAAGAGCTGGTTGAAGGCGGGAAGGGACACGTGCCGGTCTTCCATCTTGCGGCGGGTGTTGCGGATGGCATGGATGGAGACCAGCCACTGTCGTGGCGGCGTCCGGGCCGTCGATGGCACCTGCTTCTGCCACCGGCCGCACACGTCCCAGAGCTGGTTAAAGAAACTCCGCGCCAGGCCTTTGGCATCTAGCACTGGAGGGCATGATGGAAGAATAGTTGGGGGGGAACGAGCCAGGCCACTGAGCTCCGCTGGCTCCCCACTCCCTTCCCTGCCACCCCCTACTCTTCCAGACAGCACCCCGCCAGCCAATCACCTCCCAGGGCACGCTGAGCCCCTGACCAAATGACTACCCTGGCAGCCTGCGGTCAGCAACAGGAAGTGTGTGCGGCGACAACCTGTACTGAGAAGTGTCCCACCCACGAGGGTGATTGCACCCCTGAGAAGCCACCATGAGGAAGTGACCCACAAAAGAGTTTAAGGACAAAGTACGGAATCCTGCATCAAGGCAGGGGTGGGAGGGTCTGGAGTTGGCTGTGGCCCCCCCCCCCCAGGACAGGACCCATCCGAGCACTTGACAAGAACTGTAGGAGCGGCAGGGCCAGGGAGGGGACCGGGTGCAGGAGGAGCCAGGGGCTCAGGCGTGGAGGCTCCCTGCGACCAGAGGAGGCTCCCTCTTTCAGCCTGTCCTCTGGCGCCGCCTCCACTGCCTTTCTCTCTCCTCAGGACAAGGCTGCACTCAGAAACCACCGGAAAGCTGCTGTGGACTCCCTGCTGTGGACTCCCGCTCGCTCTGCCTGGCCGCCGCGGCTGGTGCTTATCAGGCTGCGGCACACAGGGCGCCTTAGGTCTCCTGCCCCAGGTCATCCTGCTGCTGCTCCACCTGTGTGGTGCTAGGACGTGAATCTCGCCCAGGCCAAGGCAGTGACAAGGGAGGGCGAGGCCGGAGCCCCAGGAACTGCTGCAGAGCCCGGGGAGGGCGGATGGCCCAGTCGCATCTCTGCCCTTTGGCGGGATTCTCACACTGCCCGCCCGATGTGACTTCTAAGACTGTCTTGGAGACGACAGACTGTGCTCTGTTCTGCTGCCATGACATGCAAGCCGCAGCCTGCACACACTGCTCTGGGAGACACGGAGGGCAGACGCAGGCCCCCTCCCTCCTTCACAGGCCTGTCCCAGCAGTGCTCCTTCCCGCCAGCAGGTGGCGCTGTCTCCCGCCAGGACGGCAGGGAAAGCAGCCCTGTCTGGAGGGTGGGAGGTGGGGTGCTCCCTTCCTGGGGCTGCGCAGTGGCCACCACTGGCAGGAAGCCTGCTGGCTTTGCAGAGAACAATGGCTGCCTGTCACTGGGGACAGCTGTCTCCCAGGCTGGAGTACAATGCTGCGTTGGATGGAAGGCAGACAGGGAGAGGACGGGAACAGCCTGACTGGCTGCTGCTGCAGGGGCTTCCTGTATTTTTCTTTTCTCTTTTCCTCAGCCTTGTTCCTGGCTTTCCCCTCCATGCGTGCATAAAGCTGACTGATAACGTAGATAGGAAATGGCAAAGGAAGGGCAACCCGCTGCCCACCGTCAGGATGCTGAGCGGGGACCGGTTTCCAGATGGAAATTAGGCTGCACAGGCCCCTCCCCTCGGGCAGCTCCCCTGTAGCCCGGTGCCCTCCCGCACTTCTGTCCAACACCAACCAACGCTTGGTCAAATACAACAAGATGCAGCCAGGCGTGGTGGCGCACGCTTGTAATCCCAGTACTTTGGGAGGCGGAGACCGGAGGATCCGGGTTCGCGGCCAGCCTCAGCTCTCTCTCTCTCTCTCTCTACCTAGTGAGGCCCTCACAACTTCATGAGACCTGGTTTCAAAATAAAGTATAAAAAAATAGGGCCGGGGGTGTAGCACGGAGGTAGAACGCCCCTGGGTTCAATCCCCGGTACCGCAAAACAAAACAAAACAAAACAAAAAAAACAACAAGATGCAATTATAGGAAGAAGAAACACATGTAGAGTAAGAGCCCCCCCTTTTGGTAGTGGTGTTGGGAACTGAACCCAGAGGCATTTTACCTCCAAGCTACACCCCCAGCCCTTTTTTCTTTGTGGTACTGGGGATTGAACCCAGGGGCATTCTACCTCTGAGCTACACCCCCAGTCTGATTTTTTTTTGTTCTTTATTTTGAAACAGGGTCTCACTAAGTTGCCGAGGGCCTCACTAAGTAGCTGAGGCTGGCTGCGAACCTGGATCCTCTGGTCTCAGCCTCCCAAGTACTGGGATTACAAGCGTGCGCCACCATGCCCAGCCCCAGCCCTTTTTTACTTTTTGTTTTTGAAACAGGGTCTCGCTATTTTGCTTAGGCTGTCCTTGAACCTGCAATCCTCCTGTCTCAGCATCCTAAGTACTGGGGTTACAGGCACGTGCCACCATGCCGGGCTGAGCCCTGCATTTTCATGAGTAGATTCTTTGTGGATCCGTGTGCTCTGCAGGCCTCTCAGCATTTATGCCTGTTTCTGGGCTCCTCTGACTGTGCCGTGCCGTTCTCGGCTTGGCCCCACTGATGCTGTCCCGGGGGCGATGGAGCAGCTTCCACCGCTGCCTCCCACGAGGCTCACGGCCGTCACAGAGCGTCCACCTGGGGGCAGGGCCTGCGACCTGCTTTCTACCCTCTGTCATGATGTTGCCTGCTGACTCTGACCCGAGACGGCTGAGGGAGAGCAGCAGGTGCGCTTGACGGTGGCCACCTGCGAGGCAGCACCTGGGCTGCTCCCACGTACAACCAGGCGAGCAGCACTGATTTCCAAGGGCCGTTCTGCAGCTTCGGTGACAGGACACAGGAGGGTGCTGGCGTCTCCCCGACTCTGAGCCGCCCCCTGACGGCCAGTCCCCTTGCCGGCCTCATGCTGCAGCGCTGTGCACTTGGACCCTTCTCTGCACTGAGCGCCCCGGCCCGACCCTCGCGTTCCAGGTCGGCGTGCTCCTCAAGATGCCACTATTAAATCTACCCCTGCTAAGCAGCTCAGGGCGACTTGAGAGGAAAGAGAACTCACGGGTCACGGGAACCGGCTCCTCTTCCTGGTCTCCCGGCTCTTCCTCCTCCTCTTCCTGCCCGGGCAACTTCCTAAACTCAGAAAGGTCCGTCTGCAGCAGCTGGGCAAGGGCCTCGCGGGTCAGAGCCGCGGCGAGTGGCGGCGGAGCGTTCCTAGGATGAGAAACGAGGGGTGAAGCTGGTGCTTCTGCAGCAGAAGCCGCGCCTGGCGCTCCCCAGCCCGGAGGACCGACAGCTCACGCCCTGCCGTGGGGTCACCACGTGCAGGGTGATCTCTGTCCTCGGGGAGCTGGGACAGGACGTTCACACAGCACCCGGAGGCCGACATGCATCAACCACAGGGACCTGCGAGAGCAGCGCTGGGGCTGGTGGGGAAGGGTGGCCCCGTGTCCTGTGAGCCTCGGTGGCCCGGCGAACGCCTGCCATGCGAGCCGGTGACGGCTCCTGGTCTGTGTGCCACAGGAGGGAGAGGCAGTGACCAGTGCAGCTGGCCTGCGGGTCATGAGCTCAAGTCTGTCCCCTCCCATTCCTACGTTGAAGCTCTGACCCCTGCGCCTCGGAATGGGACCTTACTGGGAAACAGGGCCCATGCGAATGGAATTAGTTAAGATGGGGTCACCCTGGGGTGGGGTGGGCCCCCACTTCAGTATGATTGTGTTTATAAAAAGGGGGAATTTGGCACAGATGCACACACGGGGAGAAAGCTGTGTGACGGTGAGCTGAGCCCAGGAGGGCCGGGCACGGCCTATAGGCCACCGGAGGAGCCACCTCGACGTCACCCTCACCTCAGGCTCCTGGCCCCCGGAACTGGGAGACAGCACGTCTCCCCAGCTTAAGCAGCTCTGTGCCCAGGTTACATCAGTACAATGACCCCGGGAAGCTGACTCAGGAGCGTGGGACGGGGCTGCGTTCTGGGAGATGAGCCAGGGGAGCCTGGTCCCGGCGGTGGCCATGCGCAGCTCACAGGGTCCCTGGGCAGATGGGGAGGGCGCAGAGGCGCGGGGACCACCCACAGGTGTCTTCCCTGGGGCACGGAGGCACAGTTCTGAGTGAGCGTGGCTGGCTGCTCTGCAGGGCACAGCCCTGAGCCGCAGTGTGGAGCGGGTGCGGGTGGGATGGGGAGGGCGGCCGCTGCGGGCCGAAGGCTGGCAGAGGGAGGAAATGCCAGCCTTGATCAGGGCAGATGCAGGCTGACGGCGTGGATGGGGACGAATGACAGGTCGAGGGGAGGGAGAGACGGAAGCCAGCTGTGGCCGAGGCAGCGGGGAGGACTCTGCCACACCCGCACCTTCTTGTGCCCGCCCCACCCTCTACATGTGCCCGCCACATGCGATCCTCCTGTCTCAGCCTCCCAAGTACTGAGATTACAGGCATGGGCCACCGCACCCAGCTTTCTTTCTTTTCTTTTAAAAATTAAATTTAACTTAATTTTTTATAATTTTGCAGCACTAGGGGCTGAATCCAGGGGCGCTCTACCACTGAGTTCCACCCCCAGCCCTTTCTGTTTTGAGATGGAGTCTCATTAAGTTTCCCAGACTGCCTTCAAGCTTTCGATCCTCCTGCCTCAGCCTCCTAAATCGCTAGGATTACAGGCATTAACCACAGGCCTGGCTGACACTCCAGCTTTAACCAGAGGATAAGAACCTTCAGATGGATCACGTGACTGATGGGTTGTGTCTTGCTGCCCGGAGGCAACTACTGCTGGTCTTTGGAATCTGACCTGGTGAATTCCTGATTTTTTTTTTTCGGTACTGGGGATTGAACGCAGGGGCATTTTACCTCCGTGCTACACCCCCTGCCCTATTTTTTATACTTTATTTTGAAACCGGGTCTCACGAAGTTGCGGAGGGCCTCACTAGGTAGAGAGAGAGAGAGAGAGACAGGGAGAGAGAGAGAGAGAGCTGAGGCTGGCCGCAAACCCGGATCCTCCAGTCTCCGCCTCCCAAAGTACTGGGATTACAAGGGTGCGCCACCACACCCGGCGGGAATTCCTGATTTTTTAAAGTGCAAGGGGAGTCAGGGAGAAGCCTCTGGAAGGGCCTCTGGGCTAGGGGCGTAGTTCAGAGTCTGGCACAGAATATGAGAAGCCCTGGGTTTGATCCCAGCACCTCAAGAAGAGAGAGAGAGAGAGAGAGAGAGAGAGAGAGAGAGAGGAGAAACAAGCAGCCACGGCACAAGGACCGCGCTCCTCCACCATCCAGCGAGTTCCTGCCCACCGCTGGGCTTTCCCTGTCCGGGGCAGGAAGGGCGCTGTCCTCCTGGTGAGGCCATGCTGCGACTTCCTGCCTGTCCTGTCGGCTGCTGGGGGCAGGGAGGCAGCTTCCCGCCATGGGGACCTGGACAATGTCTGGCCACGGGCCACCAGCAGCCCCTTCCTGGACACGGCTCCCAGCTCCTCCAAGGTCCCGCCCGTGGATTCGCCCCAGTGGCCCCATCCTGGCTCTGCTGCCCGCAAGTCAATGCTGTTTCTGGGCCCCGTGGGGTGGGGAACGGGCCCAGGCACCCGAGATACGCCAGCCTGCCCACCTCGGAGGGTAACGAGGAGTTTATGGTCTAGTGGTGGAGGCGTGAGCCACGTCTCAGTAATTACGGTATCAGGTGTGCACCGCTCAGGGACCCAAAGACAGGACGAGGAAGTCGCTGAGGACAAGAGGGGAAGACAGGACAAAAGGAGACACCTGGAGCTCAGGCTCTCACTCCAGCCGCCTCAGAAAGGATGGCATTGAAGATCCGAGACAGAGCCGGGCGTGCTCGCACGCCCCTAATCCCAGTCCTTGGGAGGCTGAGACGGGAGGATCGCAGGTTTGAGGCCAGCCTCAGCAACATAGTGAGTCTTTCATCAACCTAGCAAGACCCTGTTTCAAAACAAGGGTGGGGATGTAGCTTGGAGGCAGAATGCCCATTGGTTCAATCCCCAGCACCAAAAACAAACAAAACAAAAATGAAAAACCCCTACAAGAAACAAACGAGTCTTTTATCTCTGAAATTACAAAAGCGTAAACAAGTCTACATGAGCATCGCTGTGACACTCAAGCTGCGAGACGCAGACACGGCGTGACAAGCGCTTGGTGAAGAGGGACAGGCACCGGCCGACAGGGCTACGTCCTGCTGTGGTCTCAGGCGACCCCATTCTCATGGGCGGGCGGGGTCAAGGTGAGCACCTGCAGCGGCCCCGCCCCTTCCCTGTCCAGTCTCCTCCCCTCTGAGGTCCGCACCTACCTGCTGCCCAGGAAGCCCATGGCCAGCTCGGCCAGCTCGCCCTCTACCTCCTCCTGGCTCAGTGTGCTCCCCGGGACCTTCCATGGCAGCGGGCTCTCCGGGCTCAGTGGGGCCGGGAAGTCTTGGAGGAGCGCGTCCAGGAAGCCCGGGGTCTCTGCGCCACAGGCCATCTGGCTGTGGTTCTGTGGGGCTCCCGCGGCCATGCCCCGGGCATCCCGGGGGCTTGCAGGCAGGCCCGGCCGAGATGGTTCAGTCAGTCTTCACTCTGGGGAGAGATGGGAGTCAGCAACACCCCTGGGTGACGGGCGCCTTGCGACGCAGAGTGCAGGGGTCCCGCTGCATCTTCACCTCCGAGCGCTGGGTGCAGAAACCTCACCAAGCCTGGCCTCGCGGTGCAGGAGGCACAGGTGAGCAGAGCACGGAGCCCAGCCGGCCTCCTGACGCGGGAATAAGGGCGAGTGTGTGGGCGCCCAGCGAAGCCACCCCCGGAGAGGCCGGGAGCAGAGGCCGCGTGGACTTCTGGAAGGAGAAGGGACAGAGGAGGAAGGCGGGTTCCCAGCCAGGGCACTGGCATGGCCAGAGGTGGGGGAGAGGGGTGCCAGCGCTAGGCCATGGAGGCAGGGGAAGGGGCTCAGCCAGGTCCTGGGACCCCAGCAGCCAGGAGGGCTCTGGGGTGAGGAAGTGACGCCATCGGGTCCGTGTGCTTGCAGGTGGTGACCAGATGGGGAGGGGCCACCTGGGGGGCTGCAGAGACAGCTGGGGAAGGAAGAGCCGACACGCAGGAGCGCCGGCCCAGGGCTATTTGGAAGATGGACCCAAGTGAGAGCAAGAGGGAGCTGCTCCTCAGAGGCTGCCAGAAGAGGGGGCAGGGGAGAGGCAGGGGGTCTCCCGGGATGGCTGGCACTGGGGACACGGTCAAGGTTGGTCAGCACTTTCTTTTTTTTATTTTTTTTTGCGGTACTGGGGATTGAACCCAGGGGCGTTCTACCTCCGCGCTATACCCCCGGCCCTATTTTTTATACTTTATTTTGAAACTGGGTCTCACGAAGTTGCGGAGGACCTCACTAAGTAGAGAGAGAGAGAGAGAGAGAGAGAGAGAGAGACAGGGAGAGAGAGAGAGCTGAGGCTGGCCGCGAACCCGGATCCTCCGGTCTCGGCCTCCCAAAGTACTGGGATTACAAGCCACCACGCCCGGCCTAGTCAGCACTTTCTAGCAGGAGGGGGAGTCGTGAGCTCAGAGCGGCTCTGGCCTCCTCACCCCTGGCTGGAGGAGAGGGGCCGCGGCCTCGGCTGACCCCGCCAGGCATAGGCCACAGCACCTCCTCCCTGCAGCCTTGGGAACGCCGGGCTCATGGCTCCGTGGCCCATTTCACAGAGGGGAACACTGGGCCTTGGAGAGGTGCATCTTGCCTGTGGTCTCAGGGTGGGGACAGGGTCCAGGAGGGACTCCAGGGCCTGAGCTTGTCACCAGCCCACACTGCTCCTCTCACATGCAAGACGGGCACGGTGGTGCCCCAGGGCCTCCTGTGCCCACGGCTCCATGTGGCTTCTTCCCCAAGGAGGCCGCCCGCGCTCCCCTGCGGGTCAGATGCACTCAGACACGGCCGCGGCTGGCCCTCTCCACACTCACTCGGCCTTGCAGACTGTCCCTCCTTTGGCTGTCCCCTGCCGGACACCTGAGGGCCACCTGGAGTAGGGCGTGTCCTCCCAGCCCTCCAGATCCACCCAGCACCGAGTTTCTCCTGGTCCTGTCCTAGTGCTATTGCTGTGGTGCTGGGGACGGGTCCCAGGGCAAGTGCTGTACCACTGAGCCACACACCAGCCCAGTCTCCTTCTGTGACCTGTGCGACTTGCCTCCGCCCCCTCCCAGGTGCTCTCCAGGGGCCTAGCTGGCCTCACTTCCCACCAGCACCCCTGGGCGCTCCCCCGCCAGCATCGGACAGCACAGGCCCCTCGGGC
>PVJS01036046.1:0-20666 GCA_004027185.1 Glis glis
TACAAGGTCCGGCGTCCTTCGAGCCTGGGGGGCGGTGAGAAGGACTGGAGGGCGGGAGGGAAGCCCGGGCTTTCAAACAATCCCCCCCACCCCGGCGGTCGGAAGGGGGAATCCCCGCTTGCGTCACTGGCCGGGGTGAGCGGGACTCCGGAAGCGCCCTCGGGCCCCGCGCCGCGGCGGCTGCTGTCGCTCCAGCCCGTCTCCGCTCCCCCGCCCCGGGTGTTTTTCCCGGGCCTGGGTATGCCCCGCGCGTGTCTGTGGAAGGCGGAAGCGGCTGTGGGGGCCCGTCTTCCCGCGAAGGGGCTTAATCCTTGTCCGCCATGTCCGGGGGCTTCGAGCTGCAGCCGCGGGATGGCGGCCCCCGGGTGGCCCTGGCGCCCGGGGAGACGGTGATCGGCCGCGGGCCGCTGCTGGGAGTAAGTGTGGGAGGGGACGCCGCGGACCCGAAGAGCCCTGCGAGGTCCTTGCTGGCTCCTGAGGCCTTCCTCCCCGCCCTGGCTCGATTCCCCTCCACGCCAGCCCTCCTGCCTGTCTGGGTTTTAGAAGTTTGGGGCAGCACGTTTTCAAATCAACTTTAGTCAACTCACAAACACTTCTTTATGTTGCCTTTGAGAAGCACAGACTGCATTGTCTTAACCAAGGGTTGGCTGTCTAGGACAGTGGGGCCAAATCCAGTCTGTTTTTGCATGGGCCCTTGAACTAAGAGTAGGTCTTCATTTCTAAAGTGTAAAATGTAAACAAACAAACAAAAAACTTATTAGATTTTCAGGGCGAATAATTACTTCAAGGGTTGAGGATGTTGCTTCTTGGCCTGCAGAGCCTAAAATATTTATGGTAAGGTCTTGCCCTTTACAGAAAGGTTTGTCCGCCCTCTGTGATCTTATCTCTCCTAAGCTAATTTCTTTTATAAGTTCTGGCCTCCTTTGCAGGGATGGGTGGGCCTTACTTTTATTATAATAGCCCTTTTCAGTAATTATCAGTAGCCAACCCTTAAGTAGTATGTGTAGTGTTCCAGTCATTGATCTAAGGAGACTTCATATATATACCAACTAATCTAATCCTTCAGGTGCTTTTTATCATCCTCCTTGCTCGGATGAGGGATTTGAGCATAAATCAGTCATTTAAAGGTGTGCATAACCTTTTGGATGCATATTGCCCCCAAGTTATATATTTATTCTTTACCTTCATTGGGAGGATTAGGAGTTAGAAAATTTGCAAATTGCATTGTGGAATTCTATAAATTCCTATGTACATCTGTGCCACCCCCTCCAACTTATAACATTTCTTATATAATGCCCACTGTGTGGAACATTTTTTGGACCCTAGCCCTGTGGAGCATACAAAGATGGGGCATGGGTCCCTGTAGGGGTTTTCTTTTGGTCTGGTGAGACAGACTGTGCAGCTAATACCAAAGAATAAGGAATGTTGAACATTATCATGGTTAATTTCTGGTATCTGAATTGAGTCATTGATGTTAGCCTTAGGGCTCTTCTGGGAGCAGGAAAAGGAGTGATGGTTTAAGGTTGTCTTGTGGAGCTTGGTCCTAAAGGGGTGTGTGTGTGTGTCTCTGAGCATGCCTGTGTGTAAATATACATATAAGTTATTAAGGTAATTAAGAAAATAGAAGTTCACATGTTTACTTTTACCTGAACAAGTGATTATTTAAATGCTACTTAACACCTTATTTTTCTTGATAGTTTGTTACAAACACTTCAAGGCACTATCTGGGAGGGGTTTTTTCTTTTAAATATCAAGGCTAGAAACTCAACTTACTATGTGCTTCATCTGGTAATCATATGTCTATGATTTTGAACAAGTTTTGACTTGCTTAAGGGATCACATCACCAATACAGAATACTTGTCCTATGTCAGGATTTTGCTTTTCCTTTTAATAATTATTAAGTGATGAGATTTATCGTCAAGTTTGGTAGATATTAGAACTGTTTATCAACCACATCCTAAATGCATTGAAGGGAAAATTTGAAGAAGAAACAAATCACCTTGTAGTTTTTAGGTTTTGGAACTGACACTTGCCATTGTGTCTTCTTTTTTTTTTTCTCTTTTTTTCGGCACTGGGGATTGAACTCAGGGACATTCTATTTCTGAGATACACCCCCAGCCCTATTTTTTTATTCTTTATTTTGAAACAGGGTCTCACTAAGTTGCAGAGGGCCTCACTAAGTAGCTGAGGCTGTCCACGAACCCAGATCCTCAGGTCTTAGCCTCCCAAGTACTGGGATTACAAGCATGCGCCACCACGGCCCATTGTGTCTTTTCTGCAGTGGTTAAAATATAACATGAGGGCTTCCCTTCCAAATAACTGCAATTCTAGTGATATTTTTCTGTAGTTGAAGAGAGCAGAAACTTAGTTCTAAGTGGGAAAACACAGGAAGTCCACTGCAAATTCATATCCATCTGAACTGTTAATAAGGATGACTTTTGAATTCACTTAACTAGCCATGTTTTCTGAGACAAGCTGCACAAACCTTGGCCACATAAACATATAGGTTTGTAATTTTAATGTGTACAATGCCCTTGGTAGTAAAATAGTTTGACAGTGAGAGTATCTTTATCTCTTTTCAGTGGCAGGAAAAGATAGCTTGTCACTTAGAGCAAAGCATTTAGAGCAAAGCACAGCAACATTTAATATTTGTTGTGCCTTTCCCTTCCATGTGAGTCACCAGAGAACCCCAAGTGTTTGCTTCTTGGTTTTAATTCTCTTCCATGAGTGGCCTAAATTAAAAAGGTTTTATAGCAGGATGAATCTCCAGAAAACTACTCTCCATGGAAACAACCAATCCCAAAGTTTTCATATTGTATGACTGCATTTATATAATATTATTGAAATGACAAAATTACAGAAACAGAACAGATTAGTGGTTGCCAAGGGTTAAAGAAGTGAGCAGAGAAGCAGGAGGGAATTGAATATGGCTATAAAATAGCAACATGAGGGATTTTTATAGTGATGGAAATGTTTTGTATCCAGACTGTATCAATATCAGTGTCCTTGTTTGATATTGTACTATAGTTTTGCAAGATGTTACTATTTGGGAAACTGGTTAAATGGTACAAGAGACCTTTCTGTATTATATCTTTGTACTACATGTGAGTCTACAATTAAATTAATTAAAAAGGGTCTTATAGTATAGTATCTAAAGCAACAGAATACTTTTAGGACAAGTTATTTGCTTTCTGTTTTTTCTTTAATGAAGGTTGATTATATCCTTAAATGAAACCTACCATTTCTGATTTTGAATTTTCCTTATTCTGTTTTGACAGCAGGGATTCCACAATACGTTTCTTTAAGATCTATTTTCCTCCAAGGGAATAGAATAGCACCAAGTATGTAGTGATACTTTCTCAGTGCAGATGTAATTGAATTGACTATTTTGATTAAAAAGAGAAGCCCCAGTTAGTAATGGGCTCCAGCACAGAGTGACTCTTCAGGTGGATCACTTCATCTGTTCTAAGAATGTTGTAAGTGTTCCATAAAGTTTATACAGATAACCACTCCCTGGTCTTGCAACTCTAATTGCTTGTTGCAGAAGCTCAAGCTGATGTCTTGAAATTCTAGGCCTTCGTGGTCCAACACAGGTTTCTTCCCAGCCATGTCTTTTTTCTCTGTGCTGAGTGCTCTTAGATGGTGTATTTGCCTTTTCCTTATTTAATTTAGTCTAGTACCAGTGCCCGGCACATAGTAGGCCTTCAACACATGATCTCTTTCATCTTTGCATCTCAACCTCTCACTTTCTCTGCTCTCAAAAAGAACCCTACTGTGATATTGATGTAAAAAAGAATATCACTGAGTTTTGAAGTGAATTTGAACATAGTAAAGAAGCAATGCAACCAACTACTAAAGCTTAAGGAGCAACATTCTATTAACATTTTCCCTATTGTATTGATAATAATTTACTGAATTCGGAAAATAGTAGATGAATATATACTATGGTTGCTTAAGAGGGAGTATAGGAGTTGGGCATAGTGGTGCACACTTGTAATCCCAGTACTTGGGAGTCTGAGACAGGAGGATCACAGGTTTGCAGCCAGCCTCAGCTACTTAGTGAGGTCCTCTGCAACTTAGTGAGACCCCATTTCAAAATAAAGAATAAAAAATAGGTCTGGGGGTGTAGCTTGGAGGTAGAATGCCCTGGGTTCAATCCCTGGTACCTTAAAAAAAAAGAGGGAGTATAGGAAAATTAAGATGAATGTGAAACAAGTCCTTGCTCTCAAGAAACTTAGAGTTTAGTAGGTGCGACATATAAGCAAATTACTACATGGAGTACAACTTCAAATGGGGACTGGAGCCAGGGATGCACTTGGAGTGAGCAAAGTGGGAGGGAATAAGAAGAGCAATTTAGGGACAATAGTAAATGGTAACAGCTCTGCCTCAGGCTTGAGGAGGTCGCAAAGAGAGGGAGCTCTAAGGCAAAATCTGCTACTCACCCTCATTCCCACCTGGTAATGGTGTCATGTTTCATAAAGAGTAGTAAGCAGGGGAAAGCCCACCAAGTGCTGTGTGCATGTATGTCACTATTATTATGAACTGCATTATGATGTGAGACTATAATGCACCAATAAAGTATTAAAAAGAATAGTAAGAAATTTGGATGTTTAGATTTTAAAAAGGTGACATTTAAGAAAAAAAATTCAATACCAAGAGCCCAAAAGAATGGTGTTACATGGTACAGAGAAATATAAGAAGGAACTCATGATTAAGATGAGGGGTCAGGGTGAGCTTCATGAACTCTGTGACATATTGAGTTGGACTTTGAAGTGTTAGAACAGTTAGAATTTTGGTACACAGGGAGTGGATGGTAGGGAGGGAAGAGCCCTTCAGCCTAATCTTAAGTATGATTTAAGGCTATAAGATTTGAAAGTATGTGACATATTGGTAAAATGGATAAATTCTGACTAGCCTTTTAGGATAATCACATTATCACATTATAATCCTCTTAAGACTTTTAAAAACATTACTTTTTAATATATTAGTTTTAAAAGGTATACTTTATTGAGTAGTTTTAGGTTCACAGCAAAATTGAGTGAAAAGTATAGAGTTCTCATATGGCTTCTAATCCCACGCATGCACAGCCTCCCTCTCGATCACTGTCTTAACACTCTGATACATTTATTACAATTGATGAATCTATATTGACACATCAGTATTCCCCAAAGTCTGTAGCTTACATTAGGGTTCACTTTTGGTATTGTATACTCTGGGTTCTGACCACTGTATATTGGCATGTATCCACAATTGTAGTATCATATAGAATAGTTTCACTGCCTTGAACATCCTGTATTCCTATCTACCCTTCCCTCCCCTGAACTTCTAGCATCCTCTGTACTTTCGTCTTTGTAGTTTTGCCTTTTCCATAATGCCATATGGTTAGAATCATGCACTATGTAGCCTTTTCAGATTTCACTTAGTTATATGAATTTGAGATTTCTCCATGTCTTTACATATCTATGTTATATACATATATATACACATGTGTGTGTGGGGGGGGCACAGAGGATTGAACCTAGGGGCAGTCTACCTCCAAGCTCCAGCTCCAGCTCCAAGGAACTGCCAAACTGTCTTTCAGAGTGGTCGTACTATTTGTGTTCCCACCAGCAACCAAGGAGAGTTCCTGTTGCTCCGTATCTTTGCCAGCGTTTGGTCAGTGTTTGGAATTTTGGCCATTTTAATAGACGTGTAATGAACTGCTTTACACACACACACACACTTCTAAATCAATGCTTCCAAATCCTCTCTTTCTGTCTACTACTCAGCCTGCATTTCCTATCTTCTCACATGCCTCTATATGTTTGTATGAACTACTTTCTCTGGCCATTTGATTTTTTTAATGTGCTTTAATTGGTGCATTGGAATCTTACATTGCAATGAATATCTATTTGATGTTAACATATATGCACACAGCTCTTAGTGCCCCCCTGCCTCCCCCCCACCCGTATGAAGTACCAAGAATAATGTTGGTATATTTTCACATGTACATATTGTTTATGATAGTAATTCCATTAATTCACTTCTTGGCCATTTGATTTTGTAAGTAGTATCTAGGTAACTCTATATTTAAAAGCTCTGAAGATGAATCTCCTGCAAAGCCAGAATTGAAAATCACTTCTAGACACAGTAGAATGTTTGACACAGAATAAGTCTTTAAGAGATATTTGCTGAATCAAACTGAATAAGAAAAGTAACATTTCTTAACATCAATTTTCCTAACTGGATTAAATGGAGATTTAATCCAGTTTTGCCTTCCTAAATTCTGCTTATGTTTTCACTCACTGTGTAGCCTCTACACAATATATTAACAATGAAGATGATGTTGTCACACTTGTACAACATTAATTATGCAAGTAGCATTGCAAGCCAAACAGGTTGGGTGGGTAGAAATTTTAATGTCATCAAGTCAGCACAATTTCATCATATTGGCTAACAATTCAGCAAGTTTGAAGTAGTAGCTCAGATATCACTGGATTTTGCTTTAAAAAATCTAAATGATTCACATTTTATCAGTACTGTAGATTAAGAAGGTGTTTATGAGGCAGCCTGATAACTCGACTACCATTTACACCATTATTCTTATGGGAAAGTATATTCACAAGTTCCAAAGTACATTTCACAATCAGTAAATTAATGACCTTTAAAGAGAACTAGTAGTCAGGTGTGGTGGCGCACGCTTGTAATCCCATACTTGGGAGGCTGAGACAGGAGGATCGCAGGTTCGAGGACAGCCTCAGCAAGTTGTGAGACTCTCATCAACCTAGTGAGACCCTGTTTCCAAACAAAAATAAAATAGGGCTGGGGTGTAGCCTGGAGGTAGAATGTCTATGGATTATATGCCCAGTACCACACACACACAAAAAAGAACTGGTTAGTAAATTGGAGTCTTCATGGAGAGCCTCTGGCCAAGATCAAGTCCCTTTCTTCAGATTTGCCTTATCCTAACATCAGAAATTGGACTTTGGTACATTCCAAATACAATAATGTAAAACATTTCATGTCAACTAACTTGCTCTGTTGAGGAGTAAGACCAACTTCTTCTTTCTTCTTTCTTCTTGTGGTACTGGGGATTGATCCCAGGGGCATTCTACCTCTGAGCTACACCCCCAGCCCTACTTTATATTTGTTTTGAAACAGGGTCTCCCTAGGTTGATGAAAGTCTCATTACTTGCTGAGACTGTCCTCGAACCTGTGATCCTCCTGTCTCAGCTTCCCAAGTACTGGGATTACAAGCATGCACCACCATGCCTGGCTAAGACCAACTTCTCATCAAATGATGTGGCAAAGTCTTGGTGTTAACTGATCTCTGGAGTGTATGCAGGACCTGACAGTGGGTAGCTTCATAGAATACAAACATTTTATGGTTTGTAGACCTTTTTACAGTAACCAGTCTGGATTCAATTTCAGACTCACTTTTGGATGTTATTTACTTCTTTACATACAACACACAAAAAATAAGGAAAGAATCTTACGCAAATTATGCTAAATAGATCCCACCCATATTTCTCCTTTAGGTTTATGAATTTTCTCATAATACTGGCTCAAGTCTAGTACTAGATGATTTTAGTTTTTCTCTACTAAGAAAATTTGAGTTTGTCTATTTTTTATTTGTCTATTGTTGATAGAGTAGATAATCTTCTGGGAAAGGACTGTAAATTGTAAAGTATTATACAAGATAATTTTTATTAATGTAATCCTTGAAAAGACAAATCTTGCCTATTTTCTGTTCTTATGTTTATAAGAACCAGGCTAAATGGGAATGTTAACAGTCAGCATGGAGTTCTTTTGCTCAATTCAGGATAGAAATTGTGGAAAACCAAAGTATAGCTCTTTTTATGTTACTGAACCCAGTTTGGTGTCACCAGCTTTTAGTGTTACCAGTTCTCAGTGTTACTAGCTCATTAGAGGGTTCTTTTGTTCAGTTTGAGGTAGATATCATGAGTTGGCGATAATACCATCCAAACAAGGCTTTACCGAGGTTTGTGCTTGAGCATAAGGGAAACAGGGCATGGGTTAGGGTCCCTGGACCGTTTGCTGAGGGTGTGAGGAGCAAAGCTTTAGACAAAGGCAGGCAGGCGTACACAGGGCAATCAGCTGTTGCACAGGATCCCAGGGATTCTGCACGCCGCTTGTCAGTTCTTTGCTCTAGGCTCTGGGGTTTGCACTTGGCATGGTCATCTGTCCATGTACCTTGGGTTTGTCTGTGCTTGCCCTCAAAAGATGATAGAGCGGCTCACTACTGCCACCTCAGAAGGGTCAGATATTGGTCAAGTTCAGACCTATTGCACTTGAGGATTACTGGAGAGCTTGGGAGAGGAGTCAGCAGCTCCTGAACCTGATGATTGGTGGAAACAATTCTTCCAATGCAGCTTGAATTTGGCGGGAAACCTTGGTGGAGGAAATAGGACCTTCACTGCCTTGTCTCAGGAACATTGAATTCATGCAATATATATACCTGCTTATGATATTCAGAAATTTCTCTAGGAAAACATTTTAAGAAAAACTAACATGTTTGTTTTTCAGTAAGTATTATATTTGTTTTCAGTAAATATTATATAAAATAAAATGAAAGGTACCATTCTGTTCTATTTATTTCAGGATCCAGTAGCTTCTCTGCTTTTACTCCATTCAGGTTTGTTTTTTACCTTTAAAATTTTGAGAATAGTAGTCAGAACAAATAGGTCAGAGATGTGATTCAGAATAGCTAAGCATTTCTGCTGGTAGCATAAGAAAATCATAATTTTGTTTGACTTCAGTAAATGCCCAAAATAAATATTGGGAACAGAAAATTACAAACAGTTCTTTTATGTTTTCATATTTCTATCTTTTCTTCTGGCACAATGTTCACATGTTAAAAATAGAGAAATAATTTGTATGTACATTGTAACAGATGAAGTTCAAAACCAGGAAATCAAAGGTAAGGGATCCATGTGTTATTAATACAAAAGTGATATAAGAGCAGAGAGCTCTGTTCCTTTTCAAGAAACAGTATAAAGAATTCAAATACAAAGTTTTTATTTCCCTTAAAGTATCTGAAAAAAAATTACTATCATTTTAGCTGTTGCTACCAAAGGATAGGAGTGATTTCAGCATTACTCTTCAGGCTGTGTATTTTTAAGGTTTCTTTTCTAAACTCCTACAGTATCCTGTGCAATTGTTTTAACATCAGAGAAAAAAGTTCTTATATTTGAATGCTCGATTTAGTTAGCTTTTCTGTTTTCTAATATTCCTTCTCTGACAGTTGAGTGTAAATGAATTTGGTATGGTATATCTAGTATCAATATACTAATGTATATTAATTACATTTTCTTTTGCCTACAAGTACCAAAAATGTTACAAACAATAATTTAATCAAACAAGGCGTTGATTTTTCTCTTCTGTAATGCATATGTGTGTATATACATGATTTTCTTTGTCCTGAACACATTTGAAAGTACACTGTGTGCATTATGGCACTTCATCCCTAAATACCTCAACATGTATCACTTAAGCACAAGGATATTTCTAAATAACGATAGACAGTTATTACACTCTAGAAATTTATATTTATTTAATCTAGTAAATTTAATGTTTCATATTTAGTTTTACCCAGCTTTTCCAGCACTTTTTTAGCATTTTTAAAAATTCAAGATCCAGTTAATTATTATCTTCTTTTATCTAGAATGGTTCTTCTGCTTTTCTTCTTGGCATGAATACTTTTACAAGTCCAGACCAGTTTCATAAATGTCCCCAATTATGATTTGTCTGTTTGTATATAATTTGATTTAGGTTAAATATTTTTGGCCAGAATATTATGTAGGTGATGGTAGACTCACAGCACCTTATCGGGATGCACATCTATCAGTTTGTCCTGCTGTTTGTTGGTAATGTAGTTAAGTGTTACCACTTGGGTATGGTGTATCTGCCATCAGTGAAGATATCATCTTCTTTGTAAGTAATCTGTGGGACAGTAATCTGAGGCTTTATTAATATTTTTCCCAACAAGCCTTCCCCTGAAAGTTAACATTGCTTGATTCTTACCAAGTTAATTATGACATTGGTAGTTATAAAATGGTGATTTTTAGGTTCTATGATTTCTTCTACCTCAGCTGGCATTTTTTAAAAATGAAGTAATGCTTTTCTTTCTGACCTTACCCCTTTTCTTGAGTTTGGTATGAACTTGTGGACTATTTTGGTATTCAATATGCAATATTTTCATTATTATCATTAGTCATTTTGATGCCTAAATTGTTCCAAAAATTTGTCCAGTGAGAGTCTCTTCACACTGCTGTCTCTGTCCTGTTGACATGTACCCATCAGCTTTTGAGCATTACCTTGTCCTCTGGTACAACAAGTTGTCCTACATATTATACTTTTATTTTTATTTTTTATTTTTTATTTTTTTTGCTCTGAATTGGGAATGAATCTTTTCTCCAAAGAGTTCTGGTTTCTCTGAGTTTGGAATGCTATTTAGAAACCAAACTATGCAATTGGATGTATTCTGTCTCCAGGTGTCCGTCCCCCTTCTCCTTCAGAAGTGGTATCTTTTCTGAGCTTCCTATACCTGCTTCCACATATTTTTAAGCCGCTTCGTTTGGATTCCTTAATAGCTGGGCCTCTGAAACACTGGACCTAAGATGTTTTTTCAGTATTTCCTACTTGAGATCGGACTTACTTTTTCTGGGGGTGATATTATCTGTGTTCCAGCACCCCTAGTTCCCCACTCCCTTTTGCTGTCTCCCTCCCAGTTGCCACCTGACTTTCTGCTGCAGCGCAGGATCTGCAGCTTGATCTGCTGGCTCTGGCATTTCGTTTTTCCTCTTAGATATAATTTAAAGGTCTTAGTGGTCTTCGCATCCTAGTTGTACTTTAGATGTGGGATATGGATAGGATTTTTTGTTGTTGCTTTTGGTCTATTTGTTGATTTCTTTGACTGCTTGGAGGGTGTGTGGTGTGATTAGAATTTAGGTGGATACAGGTATTCTACAGGAATGGAAATGCTTTAATTTTAACTTCTATGGCTTCCTAAAATGTGAACTATCTGGCTTTCAATTGAAGCTTTAAGTGTGGTGACTTGTGGTAATCAGTAAGTAAACTTGGGTATGTGTTCAGTATATTGTGAAGTGTCTCATGACATTTGTCTCTACCTGAAAGGCCTGTAGCCAGTATATGCTTTTTGAGTCCTTGGGTTTCTTTGCTTTCTAATAGCCTTTCTAAAATGCCAGAGCAGCATCAGGCATTTTCTCTCCATTGTCAATGTGCTGCCTCCTAAACTCTATCTACTTTATTATCTAGTGTGAATAGAGAACTGCGAATTTGAACAACATCTTAACTAGACTATTCTAATGGGTATGCCATTAGAATAAGCAGGACCAAATGGAAGCCTGAAGGTCTCTTGGGGCTTTATTTAGAACCCGAATCTTCTCTCTGCATCTGTTTGATTATCAAATAGCTGTTTTGCTTTGTTTCTGGTTCTTTGTTTGGTTCTAGTTTAGACATTTAAACTGTGTAGATAATCTTTAAAAATTAGGGCTTTTTTAGGTTTTATGAAATGATATTGAGGGAGGCAATAGAGTTAAGAGCAAGGGTGGCTCTGGAATCAGATTCTTTGGGTTTGAATCCTGGCCCCATTGGTTATTAGCTGTGTAACTGAGTAGTTGCCTAACCTCTCTGCGCTTCCATTTTCTCACCTCTAAAATGATGATGGTAACATCTTCTCCATAGGTTTCTGAAGACTGAAAGAGATGATACATGTTAAGTATAGACCAGTGCCTTGGCTATTACTATTGGTATAATAATAAGAATGTATTGGATATTCACATTGTGCAAGAGAAGTGAGTGGCTATTAGTTAAATAAAGCAGGTCACCACATCTTTAGGATAATCTGTGTTACCTCATTCCCACCTCATTCCATAGCCTCATCCTGAAATTTAAATGTCTTAGTAATAATTGATTAAACCTTTAAGCATCCTTTTGAGAAAGCATAAATGGTTATCTTATAGCATACTATTTAGAGGTTTGACTTATAGGGATATTTTAACTAAAAGTTTTTTTTTGTGTGTGGTACCAGGGGTTGAACCCAGGGGCATTCTACCTCCGAGCTACACCCCTAGCCCTATTTTTTATTCTTTATTTTGAAACAGGGTCTCACTAAGTTGCGGAGGACCTCACTAAGTAGAGGACCTCACTGAGTAGCTGAGGCTGGCTACAAACCCGGATCCTCCGGTCTCAGCCTCCCAAGTACTGGGATTACAAGCATACACCACCACGCCCAGCTATAATTAAATGTTAATGAATGATGTTAATTTCAAAGACTCTTAAAAGCACTTTTTTTGGTACTTTGTGTAACAGAGATGCCCAGTTTGTAATGAAATTACACTGTTGTGGAATCATGTATCCACTAGAGGTCACATTATACTTTTGTATTATTTGAAATCTTTTTCTTCCTAGTGTTAGTGAAGCCTACTTCAAAGAAAGACTGAGATAGGAAAAGCCCATTATTGCTTCCTGCAAAAATATAGTTTAAAAAAAGGAAAGAAAAAAACCTAAGATGAACTGTTACAGGAACCATTATTATATATCATGGTTTTTATATTTGGCAGTTTAATGTTGTTGGTTAGAAAATCCATTTGTATTATTGAAGTAACAATGAGATCTTGGTACTCAAGTTAAAAAATAGAATCTTTCTACTCTGAGCCACAGAATAATTTTCATTTCTTGTGATTACTTTTGGACAATTATATGTAGGTATAGTTATATATGAATGTTCTTCTCATATATATTATTTGGTTTTATTAAAAAAAGTATAGATTTGGAATACTTCTACTTGAAGAGTGCCTTACTCAAGTTACTTCTATGGATTCTCAATTTCTAAATATGTAAAATGTGAATAACCGTGACAGTGTTATGTTAAATCTCAACATTTAAGTGAAAATTCTATGCAAGTGGTAAAATGAGTTATCAAATAACAGCTTTGTGTTTTGGCTTACTAAAGTATACTCTAAATTTCTATTCTCTTTTTGTTTGAAAGTTAGAATAGATTATTAGTTTATATTTACTTCTCTGAAATAGCCATTAGGGCTAATAGTAGATATATTTTAAAAGGGAATATTTAAGATATTTTATTTTAGAAAATATTTTAAAAATTAACTTTGGTTTTGTGGGAAATTCATTTATGTGATACTCATTCTGTTGTGATGTTAATGTTTCTACTTGTATATATAGTCATACCTTAGGTGTGGAATTGCTATCTGATTTTGAAAAAGATGAATACTGATCCTTGCAGTTTCGCATTTTTGCAATATTTTGCAGAACTAATGAGTTTAATTGTATTTATGCATTGCTATAGTCTGCTTTTGCACATAATTTTGGTCCTGCTGTGTATAACAGAGCTTAAGGTAACCAAGAGACGGGTCAGATAATTATAGTGTTCAGTGAAGTTGGTGATTAAAGTGTTTTGATATGTGCCAGCCACAAATAAAAAATGGTAATCTTAAAAGAGGTAATATTACTATGTTTACAGCAAAGTAGGAAAACTGATTATCATTTTTAGCATTTAAATGCAAACAATTTTTGAACTTTGGTATGCAGAAATGATTGTGAGCATAAGTAGAACATTGTTGGCTCTAAACAGGAAGCAAATACAAATCTCTTCTTCACTGTAAATACTTTAATTTTACTATTCTGTCTCTTGTCTTCCTGTTTTCTTAACTACTCCTGATGGCCTCAGAACATAAATGCAGGTCTGCCTGACCCCACAGCGTGTATTTACAGCCTTCACATTTACTAGATTGTCTCTTTTTAAAAACTTGTTCATTATAACATATATTTGTTGTTTTTGAAATGTTTCCTAGTAAGTACATACTATATAATTTTTCTCATTTTATGAATTCTATTAGTAAGAATTTCCACCCACTAGTTGTCTGTCATGAATGGAAACTATCATGTAAGGTTTTTTCATCTGTCTGATCCCAAGTTTGTCTTGGTTCTGTCATTTACTCATCTATGACTTTGGATAGGTCACTTAATCTCTGAGTTGTTACATCATCTATTAAATGAGGACAATCATTTTGATATGTAGTTGTTGAATGGAGGATATATTTCATATCTAGACTACTGACTTCAGAAATATTGCTAAGGTTTTTTTGTATTGTTTTGTTGTTTATTAAGAAAGTGGCTGTATTTGAAATTTTGATTTCCCCCCTTTTTAGATAACAGACAAGAGAGTATCCAGAAGACATGCCATTCTTGAGGTTGTGGGTGGACAGCTTCGAATCAAACCGGTAAATACATTATTAATGATTTATCTTACGTTTTTGCCTCTCATTCTTTCAGTGCATGATTAAAGATGCTTATTTTCTGAGGGTATGGAAATAAGGAATTATTGTCAGAATGTATCATCATTTCCAGAAGGTACTTGGGAGGTAAAGATCTAAACTGTTAAACTATATATTTTCTCATAGGACAGAACTACATTTGTATAGTTAGAATTTTAATGAAAGATGACTGCCAGTTCATGCATACATTAAGATTTTGTTTGCAACCAGATATTCTAAATAAGATCCTGTAATAAAGCCCATAACTATTTAATGGTTGTTGTAATTTGGGGGGTGGGGGTGGAGGTTAGGTGGCCAATGAAGTCACTTAAGTGTTACAGCATTGTATTTTAACATGTTTATACATGGTATAGAACTAAATATTTCTAAAATTTAAAAATTGTTCAACTTCAAGGTTTTAACAAAATTTAATTTGAACATTTCTGTTGAAGGCTAGAAGTGTAATTACTTGCTTTATCATTTAAGCACCAGTGATTTGCAGGGGCAGCCAGTTTCTGAAAATATACTGTTATTACTCCCCCTTATTTGCAAAATATCTTGTGTAGGAGAATGAAGTATGTATATGAGGGTCCATTTATTTTGGACTAGATGGTATATGTGGGAAAATTATTATGGAACTAAATTCATTAATTTATAACATTTTTAAACCAATTTGAATTTTCATCTTTTATGTAGAACTGCCTGTATCATTACTTCTTTCTTTTTACACAGAGATTGATTACTTCCTTTTATTATCCTATACCAAAATGTCCCCCAATTTGAAAAGTATCTTTTTTATTGTAGTATTGGGAAAGTTTTGAATAGAATTAAATTCACCTTGTCTCAACCCTGAATAGATATTTTAAAAAATGGTTTGTATTTCACACTCATTCTGCATCATCTTAGTGTCTTCAAAAAGCATTAATATCTGCAGTAAGCCCCCCTTGGGAGCTCCTTTATTTGCCAACAGTTATTCATCTCTGGATCTTCTCCAACTATCTTCTGTTTTTTCTTTCCTGCTCTTTTTTTTTATGGTACTAGAGATTGAACCTAGGGGCATTCTAACTCTTGAGCTACACCTCCAGCCCTATTTTATTTTTTTATTATGTAACAGGGTCTCACTAAGTTGCAGAGGGCCTCGCTAAATATTGAGGTTGACCATGAACCTGTGATCCTCCTGTCTCTGCCTCCTAAGTACTGGAATTATAGCTGTGTGTCATGACGCCTGGCTGGTTTGTCTTATTCTTCTTAAGTGAGATTTAATGCATCATAAACTCTTTTTTTTTTTTTTTGCGGACCGGGGATTAAACCCAGGGGCGTTCTACCTCCATGCTACACCCCCGGCCCTATTTTTTATACTTTATTTTGAAACTGGATCTCACAAAGTTGCGGAGAGCCTCACTAAGGAGAGAGAGAGAGAGAGAGCGCGAGCGAGCACTGAGGCTGGCTGCGAACCCGGATCCTCTGGTCTCCGCCTCCCAAAATACTGGGATTACAAGCGTGCGCCACCACGTCTGGCCATCATAAGCTCTTTGAGAATAGGAACGCTGACTAATCTTTGGATCCCTATATTTAGCATAATTCCTAGTACATGGTAAGTACTTAATATTATTGAATGCGTGAGTAAATGCTGTGGTGAGAACCACACATATCATTGCTAGGAGCGAGGACACTGTGGATTTTGACAAAAGTGTGTTATTTTTCCAGTACCCAATTTCTAACACCTTTTTAATGAACTAACATGGCCTAAAACAAAGAAGTTTGTTGTTACCAAAGCACATTAAAGGAAATAATAATCTCTGAAATCTTATTCTGTCTTTTCTGATAGAACATACTATTCGATTTACTTTTTTCAAAATAGTAGTCATGGTTAATAATACACCTGGGCCCACAAATGAAAGATCCATGTCTTACCACTGACTTTATAATTTAGATTCACTCCTCTATAATTCATGTAAGTAAAAGGAGAATTTATAGTCAGTGTTTATTTTTTGATAAGTAGATCATTTAAATAGTTTTTGGTGATTGGATTTCTAGTTACACTTTGTACCAGAGCAGAGTATCACTCTTATTGTAGATATATAGGCTTTTCTGGATTTATAGTTTTAATATTCAAATCTTATTGATAATTATATATGTAGATGCCACAGAAAATAAATTAATAAACCAATAGTACTTTTTATTCCATTTATAAAGCTAAAATCTTGATTAATACCTGTAACTTCTATTGTTTTTGCAGCTTTGCTTTTGTTCCAAATGATTTCTGGAAAATTTAAAGTAGCAAAATAGTTGTAAATAGTGAAGTGATCCTTAAGAAGTTAATATGTTTATTTGTGACAAGATTTATCAATTGAATTGTGAACAACTGAATAAATAATACATGTGTGTATTATAAATTATATAAATATTATTTACATATTATAAATGTATATATTACAAATCTAATACTTAGTAATCAGAGTTATAGTCTTTATGTCCATACTCGTTATTTACTCAATGCTAACAAGAAACTGTTCTTATAAAATTTATATGACATTTAATTTTTACTTACCAAAAATAGGTCATTGGGAAACCATCATACTAATGCATGAATATTTTAAACTTATTTACCTTTTCTCTCAGTGTTAATCAAGGAGCGGTTCATTGTTACCATAGGTCAGGGTTCCAGGCATGGACTTGTGGGGTACTGCTGCCTTCAGGCCTCTCAAAGGACTGCAGTCAGGGACCAGATGCTTTGTTTTGGTGACTTGGTCATGTGTATAGCAAAAATTCTAAAAGCAACATAAATGTTGACGAGCAATAACATTGATTGTGATATTGATGTATGTATATAATGAAATATATACCAGTGGAGATAATAAATTGTAGTGGAAACATGAAAAAACATGGATAAAACCAGGAACATAATATTGAATGATAAAAGTAAGTATTGGAAGAATGTAACACAGTATGACTCTATTTCTACCAAATAAAAATCCTACAAAATAAGTAATATATTTAGGATCATAAACACACAGTAAAACTACAGAGAAAGCAAAGAAGTAATAAACAAAAAACAAGATAATAACTATCTTTGAGGGACATGAGAATAGTATAGGGAAAGACTTTTAGGGGACCTCAAAGGTAATGGTGACATTGTTTTTCTTAAATGTGGTGGGGGGTCCACATATAATATTATATTATGTCTTTTTTGTGTGTGTGGAACTGGAGGTTGAACCCAGGGGTATTCTACCTCTGAGCTACACCCCTAGACATTTTTATTTTTCATTTTGAAACAGGGTCTTGCTAGGTTGCTGAGGCTATCCTTGAATCTGTGATCCTCTTGTCTCAGCCTCCCAAGTACTGGGATTACAGGCATGTGCCACCATGCCTGACTGTATCATGTCTTTAAAAAATCATTATGGAACATTTATGACATCAAGGATAAAGGATAGTACAATGTGCCCAGTTCTATAATGCCAAATTACCAAACATTGGAAAACATGAAAATGTATTTATTTTTATGAAAATATACAACTCTAGTATTAGAATTTGAATGCCATTTAAAAATATTTAATTATAAATTTTATTCTAAAAATTATTATATTTGTTTTACTTGAAGGAAAGCTGTATTTTAGACTTGGCAGTATATATACATACGGTAGTATATATATATATGGATATGCCTTTGCGCTATGTAATGCTTAACTTCTTGTTTATATTAGTACAGTTTCAGTAAAATGACTTTCCCCTTGAAATAGATTATTTATTCAGCTACTTTTTTATAGCTGGACCTACAAAGTGCAATTTAGAACAGTTCTAAAACTGGCTTTAATTGTTAATAGAAGATTTAAGGTCTTGAAAATAATGAGAATGAGATGGACAAGTGACTAATACTTCATTAATTTTATCTTTATGTTATATGTCACTTATTTTCTGTCCCATAACAAGTCACAAATTCTCTGTTCTCCTAAATCAAGTTACATATATATATGTAACTTGATTTGTATATATATATATACATATATATATGATTTTAATAAAATTTTGTGAGGGAAATTATAGTTTTAAAAAACTTTGCAAGGTTATATAAATGACTATAGCAAATGTCTTATGATGATGATCCCTTCTGTATGTAAATATGTTTAAATGATTAAATACTCTTCTGTTTTCCTTCAACTTGAAAATCCAAACCCACCACCAAATAAAAAAAATAGTTTTGATAATAATGTTGAATGAAATTAGGGCAGTTTCTAATTTGTACTTTTAAATTGGATGAATTTCTGCCTTTATTTTCCTGTAATATTTCTCCTTTAAAAAATGCTTTAGCTTTCCAGCAGTTCTTGGAAATAGTGCATGAGGAGATGATATTAGCCCATGAGGAGATGATGTTAGCTTTTTTATGTGTCATTTAAATTTAACCTGCAGTCTAATATCAGCAGGGAGAAAATGCATTATAAAGCAAACTGATGATGTTCTCTGCAAATGACTGTATTACCAGTGGTTAGTTATGTCCTCAGGGTGAATTCATAGCCATCAGTGCTTTTATTTCATTTTAATAAAATCTTACTCATTTTGGATCTTGGATGATTTAGGTAGTAGTCCTGTAACTCTATGTAAGTTGCAATTTTCTTTTGCCTTCTGGTGTTGATCCTCATAATGTAGGTCTTTGGGTCATTGTATTTTTTTTTGTTTCACAAAATTCCTGAGTTGTGATTGTTTTTCCTCCCATGAAGTTATAAGTGTTCTTGTAAAATATATGTGAAAACCTATAATAGCTTTTCCTTAACTTGTTTTGCTAAAAAAAGTTTTCTAAGTTAAAGAAGAAAAAACTGAAAATAAAGGAGCTTCTTTTTTGGGTATACATCAGTCTTTCTTTAATATTTAATGATAACTCCAAGAGAAAGCTATAGAAAATTGATTTATTTGAGTTCCATTTCTACTGGGTTAATGCATCCTTCGCACTACTTCTTAAATTAGAGCGTAATCTATTTAAGTTTGTATTTATAATCCCTCTTACAGGTTAAAAGGCCTACACCAACAATATATCTCTCATATAGGTACCTTGTATCTTTTGTGTACTATGGGCTTGGATTTGCCAATATTTTGTCTGTCTTTGTCTGCTTTTAGAATAAAAGTTAAAACTCATTGAAGAAATTGGGGATCCTCCCATCTCTTTAGGCTTCAGGAAGAATTTGAACATTCAGAAAAAAATTTTAAATTCATTTGGTTCTGGTTTTGAGAAGGGTTAGAAAGATTTTTAGTGTGTGTGTGTGTGTGTGTGTGTGTGTGTGTGTGTGTGTGTGTATAGTGCTGGGAATCAAACCCAGGCCCTTACCCATGCTAGGCAAGTGCTCTACCACTAACCTTCACCCCCTAGCACTAATTTTTTATTATATCATAATAAGTCCAGTTCATTCTCTTTTTATTTTTACAATTAAACACTTTTTATTTAAAGTTTATTTTTATTTTTTAAGGCAGGGATTATTTAATCAAGGTTTTAATATACTTTTGTTTACACATTATAATAAGGTTCAGCATGATAGAAACACAAATGCACACATCAACAAAGCACACATTCATACATATAAATATACTTTTACCGTTTTTTATTTAGTTTGGTGTATGTTCTTTGAGGTAATTGTCCATTTTGGCCTTATTTACCAATTCATTGACATAAGGTATTTTAAAAAAGTTTTTATATATAACTATGTCATTGTTCATTCCTGATATTTTTATTTGTATGCTTTCTCCCCTTTTGGTTATCAGTATTGCTAGATTTTTCCTACTTTATAGCTTTTTTTTTGCGGTACCAGGGATTGAACGCAGGGGCGTTCTACCTCCACGCTACACCCCCGGCCCTATTTTTTTATGCTTTATTTTGAAACCGGGTCTCACGAAGTTGCGGAGGGCCTTACTAAGGAGAGAGAGAGAGAGACAGGGAGAGAGCGAGAGCTGAGGCTGGCCGCGAACCCGGATCCTCCGGTCTCCGCCTCCCAAAGTACTGGAATTACAAGTGTGCGCCACCACGCCCGGCCTACTTTATAGCTTTTTAATAATTACCTTTTTGACTTCATGTATATGTGGCACTTTTGTTGGAGTATATATAGATTTTTTAGCTCACCCAGTGAGTATTATGTGCTTAGGTTTAAGTTAGAGGATCAAACATAGGCCGGGTGTGGTGGCGCACGCTTGTAATCCCAGTACTTTGGGAGGCAGAGACCGGAGGATCTGGGTTCACAGCCAGCCTCAGCTCGCTCTCTCTCTCTCTCTCTCTCTCTCTCCCCGTCTCTGTCTCTCTCTCTCTGTCTGTCTCTCTCTCTCTCCCTGTCTCTCTCTCTCTCTCTCTCTCTCTCTACTTATGAGGCCCTCCGCAACTTTGTGAGACC
>PVJS01036047.1:0-20667 GCA_004027185.1 Glis glis
ATTGCTGATCTCTGTTTGATTAACTTTTACTGCAACCTGTGATAATTGCTGATTCCTGGGTTTGATTAACTTTTATGATGCCTTGTCTAAAGTGTCTATAAAAGCAAGGTGCTGGCTACAGATGGACGGGAGAATTTGCCATCTCTATCTCCTCCCCGACCCCCCGATTATTAAATATAACTATTTTGCAAATTACCATATCAGACTTCATGTTGTTTCGTGCGAGAAGACCATTGTTAGGAAGCTGCTTGGTGCAGCGACCGTCTGTGGCTGGGGACCATAGACTGTTTTGTCAGGAAGCTGCTTGGTGCAGCGACCTTCCGTGGCAGGAACCACGGAGTAGATCGTCCGCTGGAGTTACCGCAATACCTAAGCTCTCTTTTCTCATCTACTATTCTCATTCTTTTTACCTCACTTTTTAAGTAAAAGTCCTATTGCTATTGTCTACCTGATAGTGTGCATCTCTATTTGTTTTGGTATTTCTCATTAAAACATAAGCTCCATGAAAGCAAGGACCTGGCTCCTGTATCTACGTTGCCTAGAATAGTACACTTCTTATTTGCATCAGGCTTAATAGATGTTTTAAACTTAAAAAAAATCAAAACCAGAGCAGTAAACCATTGCTATATGGCAATGTGAAGGTACGAGCAGAGACGCTAAAAGAAGTAGAACTGCTTCGTTCCTCTGGAGCTTAGGACAGGGGCTGCTACTTTTTGTTATAGGACTGGTAGTATTATTTGACTAGGTATGTGCATTATGTTGATGAAAACATATTTTTTTAAAATGAGGGGTGCTCTAAAACTCTCATTTCTTATCCATATCATTGGTCAATAAGAAAAGGAATTTATTTGCCATATCAGTGATAGGATTTAAACCTCTGCAAGTCTATAGAGTTTGAGAAATTTTCTACTTCCTTCCACATTATTGGATATTTCCATGGGGATGATATATTTTAGTGTCTGATAAGGAGAAGTTCATTCATGGCATTGGTATTGCTCATTAAGGCTGTGATGGAGAAGAAGGGCATTCCTGCCGGGCATTGCTCATCTAAGTGCTCCCCATGACGCCTAATGCTTTACTTCAGTACACAATTGGTGCTCCTGACTTGTACACTGTGGCTTGTACATTGAGGCTAGTCAATACAGACCAGTTTGTAGACGCTCTGGTATTCCTGTTCAGATATCATTTGGAACAGGGGCAGTTTCAATTAAACTACACCTGTGAAAAAATATATTAACACTTCAAATATTGAATCAAGCCACTTTGTTTGCCGAAGAGATTATAGAGACCCCTTCTCTTACCAGTCCTTGCATAATGAATTCTCTAATAGACCTGTGAGCTTCTCTACAAAAGGTTAATTTCATTCTCTATTGCAAAGCCTTGTGAATGGTCCCCAGGGCTGTCCTGGGTAAAGGAAGAGAAAGTCTTGTTAAGTATTAATGATCACAGTGGCAGGTTCACAATATCACCTCCTCCCTAGGAAGGAAAAGACTGCTTCATTGACATTTATCAAGGGGCTTCCACTGCCACAAAGAGCACAGCCATCATTATTCTCCACTATGAGCACTGTGGAAAAGGTGCTTCTCTCCCATCCCATATTTGCTACAATTTCCTAGTCCAGGAACAAATAAAGTTACCAATATATAACAGAGATGGTAAAGGGAGAGAACCAAAATTTTAATTTCAAGGGGATGTTTCTCTTTTTATATACTTTTATTGGTGCACTGTAATTATACATCATCATGAGATTCAAAGTGATGCATTTACATATACACACAACATCACTTTGTGTGCACTATCCTCTGCATCCCCCTTCCTGCCCCCTCCCCCTCCCAGTGCATATTAGGAAGATTGGTAGTGATACCTTGTTTCCTTCCTCTATCCTAAAAAGGGTTTTTCTAATTCTACTCCTACAACTTAAGAGAAATATTTGCTGATAAGACTTTGGATGATACTTTTCCTTATTTCCCATATTTTTGCATGTAAAAGCTTCTTTGAAATCCAGGAGAGCTAAATAGTCAATCTCAGGTCAATTTGGCATTCCCCAATCAGGCAAATTGGCAATCAAGCCTCTTCTTACATGGAGCAATAGATGAGAGGCATTTGATAAGGATGTAATGGAATAAATTAATAACTGTTCCCATCTCTGCCCCTCAGAAAAGGAATATAAAATTATGAAAGAATTTGTAAGAATTTGGTGAGAATGATTACTGGCTACCTTTTTTCTTAAATGACATTGGAAGTACTCTTTTTGATCCCTTTAGAAGATTTTCCTATCGATCCATAAAAAAGAAGGCATTATGAGTTCTAGTTGGCCCCAGTCTCCTGCCCTCCTCACCCAGGTTGCCATAGAAGTCAGGGGATGGGTCTGTGCTTTCCTCCTTCCCTCCTGGGTTGATCTGGACCGCAGGGCTCCTCACACTTCTCCCTGGGGCTTCTACCAGTCCCTCTCCCTCTCACCACCCTGCTGATAACCACGGTCCAGGTTGCCCTCTGATCTGTCTCCTTGCCTTCACCCAGCGCAGGCCTGATGCAGATGAATGACCGAGGGGCTAGAAGGGCACCAGCAGCCCATTTCCTCCACTGGCCTGCATGCTCAAGCTGCTTTGTCAGCTACTCTAGAGTTGTATTGCTTGGCAAATCTAGCTTGAGCATCACTTTTATAATTGGTGTTGTTAAGAGATAATTAGACTTGCACACATAAAATGTTCAGCCTAGTATCTAAACAAAGTAAACCCTGAATAAAAAGGAGCAATTATTTTCCTCTTCTGTATGTGATGTGTTTTAGAATAGTTTCCTAAATTTTATTTAGGTATGTTTTTAACTCTTTTCTAATACACAAGCAAATATCTTACTGATCTGTTAAAATCTGAGTATATGCTATTGAAACTTTGGGAAACACCAAAGCATAGAGAGTCAGTTTTTCTCTCTCTCTCTCTCCCTTCCTCTCTGTGTTTAGTGTGTGGCATGTTCTATAGCTCTCGGTTTATAATTGAGACCCAACAATAAAAATCCATGTGATTTATTTCCAATGTTTTGAATACTATCTTCTTTAAAATACACTTCTGCAGTATTTTCCTAGATCCTCATGACAGGATCACTTGCAATGGTAACTCAGCAAGGGGACTGAGAGGTAATCGGAGCTCTAACACAATCGGAAGGTAGTACTAGTAGGCAGCTCTTGCAGAGACAAAGCAGTGCTAGGAGACCTTTCAGTGCTAGGAGACCCCAGCTAAGTTCTCACCTCTGCATTATGGATTTCTGTTCTTACTTTAGGCCCAGTATCCTGAGTAAGTAAGACAACTGAGAATATTAAAAAGAGTTCTATTCTGTAATAATCCTCAAGTTATTTGTATCCCAGTGCCTATATTATACTTAAGTATGTGTTCACTAGTAGAACCACTTAAGGATTAATTTGATGTGTTGAGTACTGTATATGGTGTGGGAGAGAGGAAAAGTTGTTGAAAAAAGAGAAAAGAGTAGCTGTGAGTTAACATTGACTATTGAGCTTGCTAGATGTCATGTTGCTTTCATCCTCTCAACTGCTATAGACAATAGTCTATCTACATTAAGGAGACCCAGGATTCCCAGAACCCGAAGGCCATATACCAGAGGTATACACAGTCTCTGCTCTCTGTACTCACATTTTATACTCCCTAGACTTTAGGGCAGAGTGGAAGGTGCTCAATTTCTTTGGGCTGATCTAACACTTTCCACCTTTCTTCTATTTTCTCATCTCTGCTTTTCAACAGTGTACCTGTTATAAAAGCACAGTTCAAATGTCAACTTTTCTGTTATCATTTTTGTGATTCCCCCACCTTGATTATCGCCTTTGCTTTTAACTTGTTCTATGTTAATTGTTGTTTATACAATTTTCCCTTCTTTACTTTTAAGGTGGTGTGATTGCAGGAAAGTAAGTGTGAGAGAAGAATGTTAGGACATGACATCTGAAAGGACAAAAAGCCACATCACCTAGGGCTCATCTCTGAGGGAAGATTTTGGTGACTATTCTAAATGTGATAGAATTTTAAGTAGTGATAAAGTCATTATATTTTCAAGAGATCATTCTCACTGCTGTGTGGAAAGTGGACTGTAGGGATGGAAGAATGGGAGCACAGAGATGCATCAAGAAGCTATTCCACTAATCCATGTGCTAGAGATGGTGTTTTGGACATCGTGGTGGCAGTGGAGTTGATAAGAAAAGGTTAGATTCTAGATATCTGTTGATGGTAAAAACAATAAGTATGGCTAGTGGGTTGACAATAAGGTGTGTAAAAATAGAGGAGTCAAGAATGACTCTAAAGTTTTTGATTCTGAGCAGTGGGTTGAATGTTTTAAGATGTGGAAGGAACTATAGAAAGCAGGAATCAAGAGTTCCTGTTTGGTCATATACATTTGAAGACATATTAGACTTCTAAAGGAGATAGCATCAGAGGAGAACATTTTGCCGCATTAAATTTGAAGTCTTCAGTGAGTAGATGGCTTAAACATAAATATAATGTATAGGTCAGGCTAAAAGAATGTGCAGATAGAGAAGAGAAGAAGCCCTAAGAATCCAGAAAAGTGTGATGACTTGAAAGCCAGATTAATATGTTGTTTAAGGGAGTGATCTATTGCATGCTTCCAGTAGCTCAGTAATGATGAGATTTAGCAATGGGAAGTTTTTAATGAACTTGAAGTTCCATAGAGTGGTGGAGCCAAAGCGTGATTGGAGTTAAAGAGAGAATGAAAGAAATAAATGGCAACAGTGAGTATGGATAACTGTCTGGGAGTTCGCTTCAAATGGTATCAGAGTGGGGCAGTAGCTGGCGGACAGGACCTGGACAGAAAAGTGAAGGCAAGATGGTAAAATGTTTGATTGCCTTTTTTTTTTTTTTTTTTTTGCAGTACTGGGGATTGAACCCAGGGGAATTCTACCTCTGAGCTACACCCCAGCCCTATTTTTTATTCTTTATTTTTGAAACAGGGTCTCACTAAGTTGCAGAGGGCCTCACTAAGTAGCTGAGACTGGCCACAAACTTGCGATCCTCCTGTCTCAGCCTACCAAGTACTGGGATTACAAGTGTGTGCCACCACACCTGGCTTGATTGCCTATTTTTAAGATTAGAAAAATAGCTGCATGTTTGCATGCCATTGAAGACAATCTTATAGAAAGAGCAATGTTCCTGATGTGCTTTTGGAGCAAGGCTGTGAGTACATGAAGTGGGCATAGTAGATAAAGAGATTGTTGAGGCTGTCCTCGAACCCGCCATCCTTCTGTCTCAGCCTCCCAAATACTGAGATTATAGGCATACACTATCAAGAGGTGGCCTTAGAGAGTGGCACAGAGAGTTTCTTTCTTGTTTGAATAAATTAACTGGTTGATTTAACTGACTTAACTAAAAGACTATTTAAACTAAAAGATCATTATATTCACATCACATTGCATGTATAGCAATCTTTTATTGTTTTCTTGCTTTGGTGCATCTTTTGAAGCCCCACACTTTCTGAGGATTTTGTTTTGAGTGTTACCTTCTCCAGATAAAAGCCAGAAAACTGTCTCCCAGCCTCCTCTCCCAGCTAAGGTGCAGTAATGTGACCCAGATCTCTCAATCAGATACACCCATGTGAGATTTAAAATTAGAAGTGATCAGCAGGATGGTGTCAGCTCTGATAGCCTTGATTTTAAGGCTGCATGTCTGTGCAGAATTTTGGCACTGAAGTGGCAGGCAATGGGGGTCACAATAAAGTTGAGTTCCTGGTGCTCAAAAGGCAGGGATCTAAGCAGGAGGGTGCTGCAACAAAATATAGATACATAAAGAATGCAAATTTGTCACTACATTCTGTTTATTTGCTTAAAGAAGATAGATTTCCAAGGGGGGCACTGAGTAATTTTTTCCCCCAAAAGGAGGCAGTAAGCCAAATAAGTTTGGGAACCTCTGTTCTAGAGCTTGATGAAGGCAAGTTTTTATCAGACCACTTCTGTGGAGTGATTTAGGGTGTGTTTCCTGGAAATCCAGGACTGAGCTTCATTTTTTTTTTTTTTTGCCTTCTCAATGAATCTGGAGAGCTACTGATATTTCAGCATAAAAAATTTCTCCTTAATCTGCCAGACTCAGTGTCTGCTGTTTACAATGAAGAACTCTGATCTGGGTGTGGTGGTGCCCGCTTGTAATCCTAGTACTTGGGAGGCTGAGACAGGAGGATCCAGGTTTGTGGCCAGCCTCAGTAATTTAGGCCTTCTGCAATTTACAGAGGCCCTGTTTTAAAATTAAAAAAATAAATAAACTGTGAGTGGTGGCATATGCCTGTAATCCCAGTACTTGGGAGGCTGAAACCAGATTGCAGGTTCAAGGACCGGCTCAGCAAGTAGTGAGACTCTCATCAACCTAATGAGACTCTGTTTCAAAAAAAAAAAAAAAGGAAGCCGGGCGTGGTGGCGCACTCTTGTAATCCCAGTACTTTGGGAGGTGGAGACCGGAGGATCCAAGTTCACGGCCAGCCTCAGCTCTCTTGCTCTCTCTCTCCCTGTCTCTCTCTGTCTCTGTCTCTCTGTCTCTCTCTCTCCTTAGTGAGGCCCTCCACAACTTCGTGAGACCCGGTTTCAAAATAAAGTATAAAAAATAGGGCCGGGGGTGTAGCGCGGAGGTAGAACGCCCCTGCGTTCAATCCCGGGTACTGCAAAAAAAAGGGGGGATGGGGGTATAGCTTGGAGGTAGAATGTCCCTGGGTTCAATCCCCAGTACCACACACACACACACACACACACACACAAATAAATAAAGAAACCCTACAGAGCCAGTGTGATGGTGCATGCTTGTAATCTCTAATTCCAGTCACAGGTTCATGGCTAGCCTCGGCAACTTAATGAGGCCCTCTGCAACGTAGTGAGACCCTATTTCCAAAAAATAATAATAATAAACTAGGGCTGGGGGTGTACCTCAGAGGTAGAATGCCCCGGGTTCAATCCCCAGTACCGCGCGCGCACACACACACACACAACTCTGTCTAATCCAGCATCTAAGGAATCTAGCAACATGATAACCTATGTAAACGGGTGCTCTAAGGTTACTTTTTTTTTTTTTTTGCGGTACTGGGGATTGAACCCAGGGGCGTTCTACCTCTGTGCTACACCCCCGGCCCTATTTTTTATACTTTATTTTTTTTGAAACTGGGTCTCACGAAGTTGCGGAGGGCCTCACTAAGTAGAGAGAGAGAGAGAGAGAGACAGGGAGAGAGAGAGAGCGCGCGCGCGCTGAGGCTGGCCGGGAACCCAGATCCTCTGGTCTCCGCCTCCCAAAGTACTGGGATTACAAGCATGCGCCACCACGCCCGGCTCTAAGGTTACTTTTTGTTGTGGGGTTATTTTGTTGTTTAAACAAACATATGCTTTAAGAAAAAGGAAACAAATTGTGATACTGAAGAATGGATTTTCAGCATAGGCAAAAATCTGTGAATTCTAAGAGCTAATCTTGAGGACACTAGTTATGATCTATCTGTGATATCCCTCTTGTGATATATATGAAACCATAGCTGCTGAAGAGAAAATCATGATAAATAATTTAACGATAGGGGAAGTAACAGTGATATGGGGACAGAATACTTGAAAATGGTACTTTGCTAGGATGTATAGGACTTCCACACACAAACGTGTATGCATACATATGTAGATGTACACCATGTGCGCATGCATAGAGCCTAAAAACAAAGATAACTTGTAAACAACTACCCTCTACCCCAGCGGTAACCATAGCAACTGAAACTATTCATTTTCTGTCTCAAATAATGTGTGCAGGTCTATCTCACTAACAATTCAGAAGGGGACATTGACAAATGATCACTATATTCACCCAGCCATTTTAAATAGGGAGGCATTTGGCTGAATTCTAATTTGACCAATGAATATTTAACTGATAAAGCTGCCAGATAAGATACTGGCCAAAAGAGAAGGAAGAGAAATGAAGCTGGAGTTGCTATCATGCAAAAATCCTTTAATGAAGGACATGAAAGGAATGTTGTAATTCTGGGCTGGAAATCTGCTCAGTATTGGGAGATAGGAGAGCAGCTGGCCCACAATTTAGAAACTTTGAAGATTCTGTGACCTCTCAAATGTTTCAGTCATGAAGGGTGTTTTCCCGCCTTTGTTTCCCCGAAACCCAGTGCTAAGCAATTTTTATATTCTACCACCTCATTTCTTCTATGCTTTCTTCTCTTTTCCCTTAATTTTTGTTTTCATAAAGTGAAAGTGTAATGTATAAAATATATAGTTGTACCTGACATATAGTTATCATTCAATACATTTATAGATATGCACACACATTTATTATATATAATATTGGGCTTGATTGCCCATCACATTTCTTTGTGAAGAAAAGCTATTGAATGGTCAAGTTACAACCAGAACTTTGTTTAGAAAACGTTAAATAGGAGCAAGACGCACACGTGTATGTGTGTGTGTGTGTGTGTGTGTGTGTGTGTGGTACTGAGGATTGAACCCAGGGGCAATCTACCTCTGAGCTACACCTCTATCCCTATTTTATTTTTTATTTGGATATAGGATCTCGCTAAGGTACAGAGGTCCTTGCTAAACTGCTGAGGCTGGCCTTGAACCTACAATCCTCCTGTCTCAGCCTCCCAAGTACTGGGATTATAGGCATGTGCCACCACACCCAGAGCAAGACAATTTAGTAGAAAATTATAATGGGTAGCATCATCAAGCTAAGAGAAATCAGAGCTGAATTCAGGGCTATTCCATCTATTGCATCAATAATATGCTCAAGGTGCAAACCTCAAGATCTTATTAAAATGATTAAAATTTTAATCCAAATACAAAAGAAAATTGCAAAATCAAAGTTGTCTGATATTTATTTACATGTCTACAAAATGAAACATTATGTCAATTACACTTGGTATTATGTTTTGTTATGGTTAAAAAACAATTTACAAATCTCCAAAAGAAAATGTATGATAATTTTGGAAAAATCACAGTCAATGATAAGTTAAATAAGTGACCTGTAATGACATATTTTTGAAAGCAAAATTATAAATGAATTTCTTTTGCAAAATGTTTCCTAATGTATATATTTAATGAGAATGTGGGTGCATTTAAATATGTTTAATATGATGGGGGTGTAAAATGGGTCTGAAAATGGGCCTGCATCCATCCTCCATAATGGGATATTCCTGTTGCTGAGGAGAAAAATAATTCTGGAATCATCCTGTTAGGATTCCTTTCCCTTGGCTAGCGATGGTGACATGCTGACCAAGTAATTTTCTTGAAGTAGAGTTAATTTCCCTCCATGATTGGTGGGTAACTACTGATGCTCAAATGTTGCATTTTCCCCCCATAAAGTCTACCTCCCACTATTCATCTTTCCTTAGTCCACAATGCACTTAAGATTGGTCCATTGCCAAATAGATTGATGGTTTCTCCACTCCAGCAAATATTATTAATTGGTTTATGGAATGTGGCTCCCACACATCTTAGCATTCTATAAAGTTCCCTCTGTATTAACAGAGGCTACATTAGCATAGCAGTCACAGGCCACATTAAACTACCCCGGAAAGAAATGATCTGTTCAGTTTCGGAGGCAGATTTCTCTGTTCAATGTCTCAATGGGCAGGCTTCCTGGGGGATATTCAGGCAAAACGTTGGTCAGTGTGGTTCACTGAAAAGTAATTCATGGGTAACCAAGACTGTTAGTTCTAAAAGCAGCCATCAAAATGGGACTTTTGTTGCCTTTGGATTATTTAGTGCTCTCAACATATGTGGTCTGCTCTTGTGCCCCTAAATCTCCTTAGAAAACAATTCCTTACAGGTTCCCAGTGCTCTGCATTCAGACTCTCACACTATTCATCACCAAGGTATCTGGGGCCCTGGGGATTACAAATTCCCACTTGAAGATCAGAAAAGGGCTGAGCCAGGGTTATCCTAGGACTGACAAAGAGGCCTGAAAGGGGTTTCTAAATGAGGCAAGTGTGCAGTTGAAAATCCTAGAAGACGGTCCTAAAGGGAAGGAAAAGTAGACCAGGAGTCGAAGTCAAGAAGCATAAAAGGAATCTGTCTAGCTACAAAAAAGAAGGAAGAAGAAACAATAAAGTTTTCACAGTGGAGCTGAAATAGCAGGTAGGTTTATTAGATGCATTTGGTCACAACTACCATGCTAGAATTGAACATAGTTGCTGCTGTGAAATATGTTAAATGATGCTCTCCTTCCCGATGGTCTTAGCATGGATTTTGGAATCTGAAGGATTTGTCTTAAAATTTCCAGAATAATCTTCACAGGAACTTAAAGCACAGTGCGTATAAAGCATTAGCAAAGTGCCTGGGAATCTATTAAGAGCTCAGTAAATGATGAGTGGATTTAAATCAGTGGTTACAAATATATTGGATATAAATATATTTATAAAAAGATGTGATTGGTAGCAGGATTTTTCCAAAGTCAAGCCCCTTCTTATTTTTATTGCCAAGAGAAGTTTTGCTTAAGTAAAATTGTTTTACTTCAGTAATTCCACAAGCATTTATTATTAAGCATGAGGCATTATTTTAGTCCTACTCATAGTCCAAGGAGGGCTAGGATTGAATTACATCAACTATATAAGCCCCCTAATTGTCTTGAGTGGAATATTACTAAGAGCACAGAGGCAGGAATGGAAAACTGAGAATTTGGTCTCAGTGAAATCTGCCGGCCTGGGCTTTCAGAATCACTGCCTTAGCATCTACCCTCTGCTGGCTTTGTTGTGTCTTGTGACTCCTGGAAATCAGGAGGCTGGTGATGGATAACATTAGGGAGAAAAGGAAAAATCTTACCTGTACCAGAACCTTCTCCCTCTTACCCAAATAAAAACCACCTACCTATCTTTCAGGACATGGTCCTTCTTTGAACACATTGCTTTACATCATCACACAGTTTGGTGCTTCACTAGAGAATATAAATTATTATTTTATATTTTATTAATATGTGGTTGTCTTATTATGCCAAATAAATGGTTAGTCCTGAAGGCAAGAAACCATACCTTAGACATTTTTATATTTAGTATTCTTGGTAAGTAAAATAATACTTTGAAAAATGAATTGGAACAACAAATAATATAGCTCATTTTCTGGGGAGTGGGGAGTACTGGGGATGGAGCCCGGGGGCATTCTAACTTCGAGTTATACCTCCAGCCCTTTTTATTTTTTGAGACAGGGTCTCACAAAGTTGCCCAGGCTGGCCTCAAACTTGCAATCCTCTTGCCTCAGCTTCCTGCTGTGATTATAGGCCTGAGCGATGGCACCTGGCCTAAAGCTGGATTAAATTGAATTTATTTATTTGCTTGTTTTGGTACTGTGGATTGACATTCTACCTCCAAGCTATTCCCTCAACCCTTTTTTATTTATTTATTTTTTATTTTTAAAAAAGCTCTCAATAAATTGCTGATATTTTTCTCAAACCTGCAATTCTCTGGTCTCAGTTTCCCAAATACTGGGATTACAGGCATATGCCACCCTGCCTGGGTTATAAAATAACTCTTGACTAATGGATTACACATGGCTCTTCTTATACCATCAGGCACTTCTGCCTCATAGAACTTTCTGAGTTATACTTTTATATTTACTTCTCTGATTGATTACTTGATTAATATCGATTCATCCCCCAGTGGACTCTAAGCTCTCTGAGGGCAGGAACCAGCACTAATTTTGTTCACTATTTGTAGTGGGTAAATGTTGTCCTCCTCCAAAATTCCATTTCTATCCAGAATATCAAAATGTGACCTTACTTGGAAATAGGGTCTTTGCATATGTATTTAAAGTAAGAACTGGGATGTTGGGGGTGACGGGTTGATTCCTCAACTCAGGAATTTAGGATTGGCAGGGCTAACATGATAGAAAAGAATTTCAGCATGTGCCAGAGACATGGACAGAGGTTTACTTAGGAAAGTAGGAAATACACGTTCAAGGGAGAATGCAGGCCATCTCAAGAGGGAAAGAGATACCTTTGGGGATTTGGGGCTCTTCTTTTATAGGGGGCTTTCATGAGGGGTGGGCTAGAGGAGCTTTGTGAGAATGATCTCAGTCTGGTAATCATGAGGCAGTTTCTGGTGGTCTTGTTATCCTTAGGGTCCTCAGACTGATTGAAGTCTTCATTATTTGATTAATAGATAAGCTGGGGAGTTTCCTAAATTATAGGTTTCTCAAGATATTATATCTGTCTTGTTAACAATACACAGGGCAATTATAGTTTCTTCCAGTTAACTATAGAATCTACAGATTTCCCAGGAATTTGGGAGAGACAAGGCCTAGGAAAGAGAACTGATTTGGGGAGAAAAGGTTGAGATGCTTTAACATCAGGTTCTTATATTAAAGTTACATTTTACTGTTCATTCCTGTCTGTCTCCTTTCTACCTATTAATTTCTTCTATCCTACATCAATGAGAGTAGGTACTAAATCTAATGAGAGTGTCTTTTTAAGAAATAGAAGAGGCACAGAGAGATGCAGAGCAGAAGGTAATGTGAAGATGTTGGCAGAGACAGGAGGACTGTGTGAACAGTGACCATCAAGGATTCCCAGCAACCACTAGAAGCTCAGAGAGGCATGGGACACTTCCTGCCTTGGAGCCTCTACAAAGAACCAACCCTGCCAATGCCTTGATTTTGGACTTCTGATCTCCTGAACTGTGAGAGAACAAATTTCTTTTGTTTTAAGCCACCACCAAAGATAATCATTCTATTGGCCATAGGATATGAATATATCAAGGTATATTAAGGAGAAATATCTGTGGGAGGAAAGTAGGCAGTTCTTCCCCTCCCTCTACATCTTTTCCTAATTCAGTGTTTCTGTAAGTATAATTCTTGGAGCTCTCTCTTTCAGAATCACCTAGAACCTTACTGAAAATGCAGATTCCCAGGAGCACCCCCAAACCAGCTGAATTAAAACCCTCAGGGGCTTCGAGTGTGCTTCTTTAAAGAGGGGTGAGCTAGAGGACGTATGCGAGGAAGCTCCTAGGATGGGTCTTTGGCTCATGAAAATTTTTGAACTGGTGCTCTTTATTTATTGATTTATTTATTTTGATTCTAATCCTTAAGATTCTTTGAATTTTATCAAAGACATCTTTCTAGCCCTGGGAGACCATGCACCTGCCGGGGGAAGCTGCCTCCTTTCAGCAGGTGTGAAGCTGACCTCCTCATTAACGCTGCTGGGAATTTCTGAAGCAGAATGCTCCAGCTGTCTGCTCCTTTATTTTTTTTTTTCCTTGACGATACACCTGGCTGCTTGACATGACCCCAAATCCTGTCTAGAGGTGGGGTTTTTATATCCATAACAGTTTCTTCAAGAAAACAATCAAAGTCAGAATAAGATAGAGGTGGGACCCCCCTTTCTCAGGACAGTTTTCTCCAACGATAATGTCTGCATAACATTACATGCAAACTTTTGCAAATTTCAAACTTTCAACTTCCGTCCCATTTCACCTCTTGAAAAAACATGCCTCTCAAAAGACAGGTAATTGTTTATTACAAAAAGGATGTTTTGTGTTCCATATTCATCAACCCATTTATGACTTTCCCATCCAACTCTCTGAGTCCTCGAATCAAAACACATACCAGGCTGCCTGCTCAAATTGGCATGTGCAGATCAAGCTGTGAGGTTTCTGCTGTGTGTCTCCCCCCAGGAACTCGCAGAGACCTGCAGTTGTCATTCACGTGGGTGTGAACAACTAGCTCTCTGGGCCCTGTGGCAGTGCCAGCTTCCTTTTCTGGCATCTTCCTTTCTGATTTTAATCCTGTTGATCAGGATGGCTTCTTACTGAACACTTGAAAGAACAACCCAAAAGTCAAAACAAGAACTGGGGAGGTTAGTTCAGCTCCATGACTTTGCACTAAGTCTGGGAGGATTTGTGGGCTTGTCAGGAGGGATTTGTTGCAAAACCCAAGTGAATCATGGAGTGGAGGTGGATATTAAGTCAAAGAGGCAGAGGAGGATAAAAGGGAAGTGACACGGAACATGTAGAAGCACATTGAGCTAGCTGGGGTGTCCTGACTCCAAATAACCAACTGTGTGCAGTATTAAACTTCTGGCTTTGAATAACAAACTAGAGTGTGACTCCTTTTAAAATGTAATATGTCAGAGACACCAGAATTGGAAGTGGATTTGAAGCATTGTTTTCACCACTAGAAAAATAAAGTTTAGCCAACTCTTACCAATGATATTTCAAAAATTTTTCCTGCAACTCAAAATGATACCATCCAGCCTTGTCACACTGGCTTGAAATCTCAAGGTTATGGTTAGCTTGCCCTCTCTATCTACCCTTCCCAAATTACCATCAATTGTTTTTCCATGAAACATTGCTCCCATATGTCCCCTTCCTAAGCCCGATCCAAATGCTCTGGGTCAGTCACATGGCTCTGCTCACACTCTGACCTTTTTAAACATTTGTTTCTGCAACACTTTTTTGAAAATTCAATCATCTCCCAATTGTTACTGGCTCAGGCTAAGAACTTGGAACCCTAATCCTTTACTTTTCCCCTTTTTCATTCAAATTCCCAAGTCCTTTCCTATCTCTACATTACTAGTGCCACCACCTCATCTGAACCTTCAAAGCTAACTTTCTGCTATAGTTTGCCTGAGATTGTCTTTGGCAACTCGGAAAAATCCTGCCGTGGGTTTTCTTTGAATTCCTTTCATTTTAAAAGGGTGTAATTTGTTTAAAAGTTCAACCTGCCCTCCCCCCAAAAAGCTGCTATTTATTCAGCGTCTAATATGTCCCAGAGAGTTTGCTAATACAGCATAGAAATCAATTCTGTAGATCTGATGTGGAGACTAAGAATCTGCATTTTTAGCCATCACTCTTCTAGAAAGACTACTGTATATGGTGGGAAGACAAATCCAACTCTGAAAACCATAATTTTATCTATTTGGTGGGTGAGTGACAGCAATTTTGAGGGCTTTTGTGATTCTTGTGTTCTTCTGGTTTAGTTGTTTATTTATGTATTTATTTATGTATTTATTGGTACTGGGCATCGAACCCAGGGACATTATACCTCTGAGCTACACTTCCAGCCCTTTTTCATTTTTAATTTTGAAACAGGGTCTCGCTAAGTTGCTAAGGGTCTTGCTAAATTGCTGAGGCTGGCCTCAAATTTACAAACCTCCTGTCTCAGCCTCCCAAGTACTGGGATTATAGGCATCTAACACCGCATCCACTAGTTGTTTATTCTAAAAAAATATTTTTATTCTTTGGTTTTTAAAATCCTTTCCTTTTATACTTCAGCATTTTTCCATATTCTTTTTTCCTTTTCCTTATCCTTATCATTTTTTAATTCAGGGGCTGAGGGTGTAGCTCAGCTGTAGAGCACTTTCCTAGCATGAGCAAGGCCCTGGGTTCAATCCTTAGCACTGAATAAATAAGTCCAGTTAAGATGGGTGTGGTGGCACATGGTTATATTCCCAGTATTCGAGAGGCTGAGACAGGAGGATCACAAAATCAAGGCCAGTGTGTGCTAGCTTGGAGAGACCCTGTAACAAAATAAAAAATAAACTGGGGTTGGGGTGTAGCTCAGAGGTAGAATGCTCCTGGGTTCAATCCTCAGCACCCCAAAATAAAAAAAATCAGAGTTGAATCTACTGGTCATTCTTTGGGTAAATGAGAAGGTAAATTATGATCTGAAACATACAATGGAAAGATCTGGACTCATACTATTTCAGACCTGGAAATACTTTTAGAGATTACATGGTCTTAGACTGTTTGAATCAGAAGAGACATTATCATGAAATCTCATTTTAGAAAAGTTGGTTAACGCTTACTAATTTTTAAAGTGAGATATAAATATGATGGGAGCCAAATGAAGAGCAATATAGATACTATGTTGTCAATAGATACTAAGAAGGTAAGGAAAGGTTAGTGTGCCTGGCAATAATTGAAGTTAAATGAAAAAACATAACTTGCTTTGACCAGTGGAATGTGAACAAAAGGAATGTATATCACTTCTGGTTGGAAGATTTTAGTGCCATGTATGGTTCTCCATATTCTTTTTTCCTGTGTCAGCAATCATGACAGTACATGACAAAATGGAGCCCCCATTAGTCCCCAGGTGATGAGGATGTGAAGATTTCCCCTGGTAATGCATGTTTAAGAAACTGGAATTGCAAGGTTGTTACTATGGGGAAATTCTGGCTTATCCTGACCCGTATTATTCTACTCTTCTCAACTCTGTTAAGCAGGTCAGTTCACTGATAGTAATGATGATGATAATGAGGATAACAGCTAACATTTATTGAGTGTTCACCACACACCAGTCACTGTGCTACATGTTTTATGCCATTTAATCTTTATGACAAAATTATAAGATAAGTACTATTAATGATCCTCATTTTATAGATAAGAAAACTGAGGTATAGAATGTTTAAATTCGAAGTCCAATTTCACATCAGAATTAAGTTTGGGAGCAGGCTCACATTCAGGCTTTCTGACTCCAGAGCTTTCATCTTTCATCTTAACCATTAAATTGGTTCAGCCAAAGAACAAGTCAAGATTTACAATTCCCCCAAGTGTATTCTCCAAAATACTAGGTTTTGGAATATTATCTGGCATTACTTAAGAAATGCATTTAAATCATGTCTTTAGATATGTTTATGAAACACTGAGTTAAGCTAAATAAAGCTGTCTGGGTCAACATTTTCACTGCTGTAATCAAGAACAACTGACCACACAACTTAGAAGAAGGAATAATTATTTGCACACAGTTTATGGAGATTTCAGGGTTCAGCCCATGTCAGGCCAGGTCTGTGGAGCTCAGGGGATGGTGGAGGGAAGCAGAGAGAGGGAGAAAGCACAAGGGCTCTGCTCTTTATATCATGGAGGCAGGTGGAAAGAGAGCAAACAAGCAAGGGGATTCAAAAACAAAAGCATAGTCCCCAAGGCCATACCACCTAGGGACTCACCATCTCCAGCCACACTCCACCAGCCTAGGTTATCAACCAATAAATCCATTACAATGCATTTATCTATTGATGAAATTACAACCTGCATGACTTAATTATATCAGCTGTAAACATTAATACATGAACTCTTCAGGGGACATTCAATATATAGCCATATCAAAAGCAGATTTTAGAAATCTCAGAGCTTCTAGAAGTCTTGAAGATTTGCCTCTTCCTTTAAAATCTCTCTTTGAGTTTGCTCTTATTCTAACTGTCCTGGTTCTAGGTATTATTCCAGATCCACATGCCTGATTTTGGCTGTATAAGTAGACCTCTTCTGTATTCATTCCCATGCTGTTGGTTTGCACTTCAACATTACTACATGATTTTCTATCTTGCTGGCTGCTTCGATTTCTCTTCTGTTTTGGGTGAAAATTTCCAGGACAGATTCCTGTTTTACAATATCTAGCTCCCTTTGTTTATTATCCAGCCCAACCCACTGGTGTATAGATAGATATCTAATGCAGTAGGAATGTTTCCCCATCTTCTTTCCAATTATTTTCCTCTATACATTCCCTAAAGCTTCACTCATTGCTGTTATTTCCATGGCATAACTGAAATCATTCAGAGTTTCTAAGTTTTTATCACTTCCTTCTCCATATTCCATCTGAAACCCTCGACAGCATGCCAGCTAGACTTTACTCAAATATGTTTTTACTATGTTCTTGAGTTATAAGTAACTTAAAAATCTGATGGTGGTAGTGGGAATTTTAGGAAAGGACTTTATGTAGTCTAAGGTCTTTTGGTAATTTTCCAGTAGAAAGACTGAAGCTTTCTTTAATCTTTAAGCAAGTCATAGTCTTTAGAAAGACCAATATTGCTATAGTAATTCATCAAGGGACCTTGGGATAGACCAGGAGGGGAGACATGAATTTTAAAAGTCTCACATGAGACTCAGAGAGCCAGAAGGAATCTGACTGAAGAAAAACCAAAGTGAAGTCTGGCATCTCTAAGGCAACTAATGATTTTATACCACTTGAGAAGTGAATGAATGGTATCAAATCTTTCTCCATAAAACTACTCATCACCATTCATTTCAAATGTTGCTTCTCTCAGATCCTTGAGGTCCACTCTCTGGTTCCATAGGTGAAGAATGCCTGGTAAAGGGTTGGGAAAATGTAAATTGTGTTATAAGTGAATGTGAACACCATGAGCATATTGTTTTCCTGAAATAGTGAATCAAAGCTAGACTATCCCACCCTTTACTAAAGGGGACTGAAAATCCTATGCTCCTTCTAATCTGTGTCTGTTAATCAACATGTTCCCAGCCATATTGGGGAAGCACTAAGTCAGTGTTTGAGGGTTCTTGTATTCTTGAGATAGCTTTAAAAGAATAAATAATGGCACAATCATGCAAGTATGAATTCTACAATTCTGAACCAAATACTCAACTAATCTGAAATATTAAAAACAATTCTGTTCTCTCCCCTTCTATAGAAATCTTGTTCCTCAGAAATACCATCAAAAGAGAGTATATCTGGGTTAAATGTAAACATCACAATGCTTTGCGAGTGTTGCAATTTGGAATAGCCACTTTTCTGCCATTGAAAATCACTGATTATTCAGAGCTAGTTATAGAGAGCAAAATATCTATGTGATTGCATGGTTTCAATTACCATCATCATAATGCTATGTACAAAGGCTTATTACCTTCCATTTTGTTAAAACATCTTGTAGAAACTGGGTTAATAAGAGACTTCACAAGAATATTTTCCTCCTCTCATGAAATTGTTCATAGAAATGCAATATAATAATTAAAATTATTTTATTGTTGAAGAATTGGTCTATTGTATAATTTTCATGATGGTTAAAAATGTCTCATCATTAATGTGTTTATTGATTAAAATGATGACTTTATACAAAGCAATTTTTGTTGTCTTATGCATAATTCTGGTCTCAGTGAGGCTTAAGTCCAACAATTTAGAGCTACATTCTATTTAAGGTTGACAAACTTAGTGTTACCATTTTCTATCTGTCTATACTATCAGTGGTAATAAATTAGAACTATTTCCTTTCAAGTGTAACTTTGTAAGGAACATGAATTATTTGGGGTAGCTTTTTTGGAGATTAGTGACTTCCTCATTAAAAATATATATGATTTTTTCATAAATATTTAATAAGAAAATAGAGTGAAGAGGCAAGAAACATAGTTGATATAAGTAATATATATATATATTTTGATGAATAGAGAAGTAGGGAGGCGTGGGCTGGGAAATCAGAGGTAGATTTTTCATTTGTAATTCTGAATTTATTAAGTCCTCTCCTTTAGCCAGCCTACAGTATCCTTATATATAAAATAAGAGCAAGGCTGGTTGCAATGAAAACTCTCTAGCTCTGACACTCTTCAGAGGAGCAAGACGCCCAGAGTAGAAAAAGCAGAGAAATGAGAGAACAGAGGAAATTTTCATGTTTCAGTACTCCCTGATAATACATAAGCCAAATCATTACAGGCTATTGACTTTGAAGGATCTGATTAAACTACTTACGAGTAGGAAGGGAAGTGAAGTAATTGAGATTTAGTAAAAGGAAGAGAAAGTCTGTTTGCATTTGTTTGGGAAATGATGCTTATTGTGATTTGACTTGCAAAATTAGTGTTATACTTGGAACTACATGAAATCTTTAAGCATCGGAGGAAGTTTTAGGAGTTAGAACTGGGTCAGTATGATGGATCAATGCTTCTCGGTTATCTACATAATGTTAACCTACAGGCACCTGAAAAGCACGAGTGTTCACCTGATGACAGCTATCTGGTCTTATTAGAGATCTCTTACATGCTTTCTTGTGGCATACTTGATATCAACTGTCAGTCCCACAATAATGAACTGCAGTCTTACTGAATAATTTGTTGGCACCAAGGACAGAAATGCCATTTTTTTAAAAAACTACAAATACCTAATAGTTTTAGGTGCCTACTCAAGGAATACAGACTACATTCTTTATTTCTAGGGGCAAAGGGACCTAGACCTTTGTAAACTTAACTGATGGTATTCCACCCTATGTCAGAAATAAAAGGAAGAGAAGTGATATATTCTTTTTTGTCTGTCTATTGTTTATTTTTTAAATGTTATATTGGTACATATTAATTATATGGAATAGCAGATTTCATTGTTGCACATTCATGCAGGGATATAACATAATTTGATCAATTTCACTCCCAGGGGTGATAAATTCTTGAATCACGATTAATGAAGAAAGTATTTCATTCATAAAGGCATGCAGAAATTTTTCAGAATTAAAAATTAATTTAATGTGTCCATAGACTTCAAAATATGTTCACTTCATCAATCTATTTGTATGAATCTATCATAGGGAATAATCTAAAACACTAAATCTAAATAAACTTTACATTTAGATGCTCATGGTAGTATTACTTATGATAGTTTAACACTGGCAACAGCATAACTATAGGTAAATGGATGTGTTATGAATTGAATGTGTTTTATATGATATTGTGCATAATTATAATAATACAAATCTCAGTATGAAACAATGGAAAAAATGCTTACAAAATAGCATTCGATTAGCTGGGCGTGGTGGCACACGCCTGTAATCCCAGTACTTGGGAGGCTGAGACAGGAGGATCACAGGTTGGAGGACAGCCTCAGGAAGTAGTGAGAATTTCATCAACCTAGTGAGACCCTGTTTCAGAATAAAAATAAAATAGGTCTAGAGGTGTAGCTCAGAGGTAGAATGCCCCTGGGTTCAACCCCCAGTAAAACACACACACACA
>PVJS01036048.1:0-20667 GCA_004027185.1 Glis glis
TCTTCTCATCTCTTCTATTCCCTGCTTAGTGTGTGATGTAATTCATGCCCTATCTTGGTTAGGCCTGAGACAGTCAATGTTAATCGAGTACGAGTGTGTGTGTGTATATTATGTGTGTTTGTGTGAAGAGTGGAAAGTAGTTATTTATGAGGAGGCAAGACATTCCTGGAATATACCCAATAAGGAAATCTAGTCCTATATCAATCCTAGCAAGCAGTGGCGTGATGGACTGCTTTAATTTTTTTTATTTGTAGCTTTTGCTGATTTCCGTTGTGTAAATATTCTTTTCATGACTGATTCTCAGCTACCAGCATATCACAGAATACTCATAGGTAGAGTGTTTTGCTTCAGGTCCCAAGCCTTCCAAGAACTTAGCTGGGCTGTCATTATCCCTGTCACAACATAGGGTGTAATTAGAATCATAAATATCATTTTTCATAATATCATTTTCTCCTACTTCCTTTACCATCAAATGGTTCAGAAGTCTTAAAATGTGCAGCACAATTTATCAACCACAACACTCTTGACATTTTGGTCCAGATCATTCCTTTTGCACTGTAGGATAGATGCATGTAGGTAGATAAGACTCTTCCCACTAGATGTCAGTAGCAACCCCCAACCCCCATCTAATTGTGACAACTAAAAATGTCTCTTAGGTTGCCAAATCCAGGCAAGATTGTTTTGTATTGAGAGCTATTGATATAGAGATAATCTTATGAAGCCTGTGGTGCTAAGTAATTATCATCATGACTGTCTCTCATCACATGTCCTCAGTTTTCAATGTACTGTTGAGGGCACTTTGTAGTGACAAACTAGCAGCCTGTCAGGAAATAGTCAATAGCATGCAGAGTTCTGATTGCATGTGACACTTAGCCTCTTTAGATATCAGTTTATTCATCTGTAAAAATGAGAAATGTACCAGTTATTTCCAGCTCAACATTGTATAATGTGTGGATGTGCATGCATTTGTGTGTGATACTATTAACCAGCAGCAGAGTTCTTGACAATGCTGGGTCATTAGTATGTTTGCTACTTGTGAACGTTTAAAGGTCGCCACCTAGTGGCCATTGACAAGTACTTTTTATTGTGGATTGCTGCCAAGGATATTCCAGTAGCCTGGGGGATGGGAGGAAATGATAAGTAGAACATTTGCCTTAATATTAAAATTATGTGATTCCATTCACTTGAAAATATAAAATATGTTTAATAGTTTCCAAAAGTATCATTTATTTGCAATAGTTATCAGTAAAATGCCCTGCATTATAATCTTTTTTCTTATTCTTATTTGCAATCTTGTTTATGTTCACTTAATTTTGGATCACTTTCATTGAGTTTTTTTGTTAAGTTTAATCTTGATTTGTATAAGATTAATACAAATAGGCTATTTAAAGTGAATTTCTATGAAGGCAAAGGCACAGAATGGATCTTGAAGTCAATGAAAATATGGTTTGTCTTTTGATCAGACTCTGAAATAGGATCAATATTAATTATGAAAGATTGGAGAAATACACAAGCAATTTTTGAGAACTAATATCACCCAAACTTTTCTATGCTCACATACATAGCCAATGTAGTCTTATATTTTGCCTTTGGAAATGTCTTTGGGAGCAGAGATTATGTTTTAGCTCACTTTTTGATATTGTAATACCTGGTTGTCATTTAGCAGTTGAACATTGTAAAATCACATTGAGATTTTTCCATGCATGGCTCTATGAAGAAGTAAGACTATTACTTTGTCTATGCTGCTTTTGAGGCTACACACTTCCATGAATCTCCACATTCATATGATTTAAGAGCCCTCAATCATCCGGGCGTGGTGGCATACGCTTGTAATCCCAGAACTTGGGAGGCTAAGACAGGAAGATCACAGGTTCCCGGACAGTCTCAGAAACTGAGGCCCTCTGCAACTTAGTGAGCTCCTGTTTCAAAATAAAAAATTAAATAGGGCTAGGGATGTAGCTCAGAGGTAGAATGCCCCTGGGCTCAATCTCAGTACCACCAAAAAAAAAAAAAATGTCCTAGATAGCAAATAGAATCAACCTCTATTATATGTAATGAAAAGAATGACATAAATTGTCAGTAGTTTAGGAGACAGAAGGGGTTTGATTCCTAAAATATGAGAATAATTTTCTAAGGAATTATTTTTTAAATACTAGCTTTTCAGTCCAATTGATTTACTTTTATTTGAAAATTTTCTTATTTACCATACCACAAGAAATAAACATGCCTATATGAACACATAAATTAAAATGCATCAATCAAACTATGAATAGCTCTCATACTACCCTCCCCCAAACCATCATATGCAAGCTGCCCTCTCTACCACCTTAGCTGGTCCTTCGTTTACTCCACTTGCAGTATCCGCTCATGTTTGAATTTCTTACTGAGGGCCAGGACCTACTCTCTTGGTTAAGTCTGAGAAGCTTCTTTGACTATGAAATCCTAACTCACCATATTTTTGTCAACCCTTGCTTTTAACTTTCGAAAGTATATTGTCTTATAACTTCTTTGCTCCTTTCTTTCCTTTGAAAGCTTGTTAAGACTCTTTCAGGATTATGAGCCAGAGAACACTTAACAAGACTGGTAGGAATGATGAGGTTAGAAGACAGAGCTTTTCCAGGACTGGGGACTTGGCCATTCCCCACACTGCCACCAGTGTGTGGATTAGGACATGGGTGGACTTTGGCAGCTAAAAACCATTGCTCACTTCTCTGAGAATTAGACTTGGCCAGAGCGCAGTGACTTTGCCTCTAATTTCTCACTGAGTTTACCTCTCACAGTGGGGAGGTGCCAGACTTCAAGTCCTAAAGAAGACTGAAATGTGAAAGTGTAATCCTCATGTATTGAGTGTCTACTATGTGCTAGAAACTATGTAAAGCATCAAACAATTACAAAGATGAAAACAGCCACAAACTCCAATCAAGAGGCCCTCACATTTGGGGTGGGTGGCAGATAGGGTAAGCAGACATGTGCGGAGTTCACTGTAATCTAAGACAGATGGATGGATTGATTTAGAAATTGTTGCTTAAATATCCCTGAGAAACAAAACTAAACCAAATGAGGAAGCTCATTCTAGAATGCTGTTGAACTGAAAACGGTTTGATGATTATTCCAAGATGGATTGCTAGGGATTTAACACATCTAGTACTGTTCTTACCCAGACTGTGTCCCAGTGGTTGAAGCTCTGACCAGGGCTGAAATTGACAGTGTCAATGTAGCTGATGAAATTACCGTAAGTGGCTATCTTGCCATATATTTTTAAAATCATGGACACAATTGCCATCAACAAGTCTGTGCCTATAGATTTATAGTAAGTACATATTTGGCAGCGGTTTTTAATTTCCAAGGTTTGTTTTTCCAGGGTCCTCGTGGTCCTCAGGGAATTGATGGGGAACCAGGTGTTCCTGGTCAACCAGGTGCTCCGGGGCCTCCTGGACATCCATCTCACCCGGGACCCGATGGTATGAGCAGGGTGAGTTGCATGTACTTTCAATGTCACATTTAGTTGATATATTAAATCACTAATTTTTGTAATCATTTTAGTTCAGATATTGATGATTGACACTAAGAGCCCATAAGTGAACGTGGCACTGCTATGAACAATAACAAAACAAAACAAAACAAAACAAAACAAAACAAGAATCCGCAGTGTATTGTCGGGAAACTCAGAGTGGCATCTTTTAAAGTGCTGCTTCAAGTTTATTTGTTTTACTCAGTGTCAGTTCTGGACTCTATGAACTTTGTTCTTTCTGCTGATTCTAAATGGCCAGTAGCATCGTTCTTCCTACAGACTAAACGAGATCTATCTCTAACCTTCCGATGCCTCTAGTCTCAGAAGGTTGACAAGGTCGGCACCATAGCCTGTTCCCAAGACAGGATGACACATCTTTGATGATGAATAAGAGGAGGCCATTGAGATGACACTAAAAATGCTGCCTAATTGTTTCTTAAATTTTAGTTTGTTATCTAAAATAAAATAAAACATGTCTCTCCATCTGCCTCTCTGAATCTTCGTGATCAGCCTGGGGGATTCAGGAGTAGATTACACAGCATAACAAAGAACCATATGGAGTCTAAATACCATTTTTGTTTTACAACAGTTCATACATCTGTTTCTCAACTGATGGTAGAAGGAATCGCCAATTTGTTTTTTAAGTAATATGCACAAGTTTTTCCCCACAAAAGTCTGGAAATGAATATAAGTACTGGAATAAAGATGAACAATTTTGGTATCAGAGTTTTTTTTAATGTGAAAGAGAACAGGCAAAACTGTTTCCAACTTTTGGAACAGAGATTTATTAAAAGGATTATAAAATTTTTATCAGCTTACATAAGTGCAATTTAAAGTTTACTTGCCGTGAACAAAGAAAGAATACCATCTGCATAAAACAGTCTGAAATGGATTCTGGCATCTTTAGGACAAATGTTTGAAAGTCAGCTTTTAGACTCTGTTTGGATATTTGGCATGCTCTAGCCATGGGAGGAGATCAGATAAACAGACTTAAGCCTGAAAGTGATTAGACTTAGTGCTTATCAGAATGACCCCTGCTTTTATCAGGGATCAGACATTTGTCTCATGGCAGCAGTGGTTCTGAGGCAGCATGCTCATCGAATCCCCTGGGGAAGAATGGTCCACCAAGAGTGCATACAATAAAACACAACTCAGATCTGTTTCCATGCTTTAAGGTCAAAGTTTAAAATGATACTTAGAAGCACCATTGTATAAGAAATACAGAGAGCACGCATTTCTCAGTTTTAAAAGAATTTCGATGCACATCTCTTACTGTGGAAATAATGTGGACACATTGCTTTTACAGCCATTTTCAGCCCAGATGGCTGGGTTGGATGAGAAATCTGGACTTGGGAGTCAAGTAGGACTGATGCCTGGCTCTGTGGTAAGCATGCATTTTACTGATAATAAAAGAACATGTAGAAAAATAATAAGAAGGGAGGCTTGAGTTAGTCAAGAAATAATGTGTGTCAGCTGGGCGCAGTGGTGCACTCCTGTAATCCCAGTACTTGCGAGGCTGAGGCAGGAGCATTGCAGGTTCAAAGCTAGCATGTGAAAACTTAGTGAGACACTGTTTTTAAATAAAAAATAAAATAGGGGTAGGGGGTGTAGTTCAGTGGTAGGATGCCCCTGGGTTCAATCCCCAGTATCACACCACACACACATACCACATACAGCCACCTGTATTTCTTTAGAGAAATTTCTGTTCATTTGCCCATTTATTGATTGGGTTGTTTTTATAATGTTGATTTTTTTTTAGTTCTTTGTATACTGTAGATATGAATCCTCTGTCAGGAGAGTAACTGGCAAAGGTTTTCTCCCATTTTGAAGGTTGTTTCTTCACTCTGTTGTTTCCTTTGCTATGCAGAAGTTTTTTAATTTAATTTTTTCTCTTATTTCTTGAGATGTAGGGCTATTGTTTACTAAGTCATTTCCTGAACCCCTATGTTGAAGTGTTTCCCCTATATTTTTTCTTCTAACAGTTGCAAAGTTTTGGGGCTTGTTTTATGAGTGATAAGGCTCTTACTAAGTCATTGCCTGAACCTGTATGTTGAAGTGTTTCCCCTATATTTTTTCTTCTAACAGTTGCAAAATTTCAGGTCTTATGCTTAGGTCTTTGACCCATTGGAACTGACTTTTGTACACGGTGAGAGAGAGGGATGTAGCTTCATCCTTCTGCATATGGATATCCAAGTATCGCAGCACCACTTCTTAAAGAGGGTGTCTTTTTCCCCAACATTTGCTTTGGCACTTTTGTCAAGAATCAGATGACTGTAGCTGTGTAGGTTTGTCTTTATCTTCTGTTCTATTCTATGAGTCCATGTATCTGTTTTTATGCCAGTTCCAGGCTGTTTTTGTTACTATGACTTTGTAGTATAATTTTAAGTCAGGTATTGTGATGTATCCAGCATTATTCCTTTTGCTCCGGATTGCTTTAGCTATTCTGGGTTCTTTATTCTTCCTTATGACTTTTAGGATTTTTTCTAGTTCTGTGAGGAATATCATTATTATTTTGATGGAATTGCATTGAATTTATATATCACTTTTGGTAATATGACTTTTACAATATGTTAAAACCAACAATGATTTTAACAACATTAATTTTGCCTATTCATGAACATGGGCATTTTCCCATCTCCTGGTGTCTTCTTCAGTTTCTTTTTTCAGCATTCTTTAATTGTCCATGTAGAGGTCTTCACCCCTTTGGTTAGATTTGTTTCTAATATTTTATTTTTAAAGCTATTGTGAACTGAATTGTTTTACTAATTTCTTTCTCACTTTGTATTTTTCTGAGTTATATGAGTTTACTTTTTGAAGTTTAAATTACATATGTGTTTATTTTTTAAAGGAGTTTTATTTTCTTACTAGCTAAATATCTAATCAATTCAAAATAAAATTTAAGATCTTTGCCTTTAGAATAAATTTGATTTTAGTTCAATCCATTTTACTTTATAGTCTGACATTTAATAACTATATTGTCAGTTGGGCATGGTGGCGCATGCTTATAATACCAGTACTTGAGAGGCTGAGACAGGAGGATTGCAGGTTCGCGGCCAGTGGCCAACCTCAGCAACTTAGTGAGGTCCTCTGCAAATTAGTGAGACACTCTTTCAAAATAAAAGAATAAAATAGGGCTAGGGGTATATCTCAGAGGCAGAACAACCCTCAGTTTCATCCTTAGTCACACACACACACACACACACACACACACACACACACACACATATTGTCATATACAGCATTAAATTTTCTTAAATTGTGTTTTCCTTTACTTCCCTTTGTTATGCCTTAGTATAATCACTTCCTGTTTGAACAAGGGAAACCTATGTTGATATTTTCAATGTGTGTGGTAAAAGAAAGAAATAACCCAGAAAGCTGAGCACCCTAGACAGTTTTACACTGAAATTGAAAATAATCTAGTTACTGTTGGTGTGATAAACTTTTAATTCAATTTGTTCATTTGTGCTATAAGAGCTATTGTCTGTGAAGCTGAAGAATTAAACAGGCATTGTGATAACTATGTTATGCCTGCCAAGATTTTCATTTTTTCAGATGTTCTGGTTTAAGAGATCCACCCTTTAAACATGCAAGTGTTCTTGTCCTGAAGACATCGAGTGTGTGCAGACATGTTGTTTATTTCTCTTTATGACACTGAGGCTATGTATAAAATCATCCCAAATGTTATCCAAACTAATCTCCCTGAATTTATCTGCCTTCCAGATGAGTACAGATGGATAGTGTCATCATCCTTCTCTGTGCAGCCTTCAATTTCCAGATTCTAAAGCTGATTTGACATTTAAACAATATTAATCATTATGAATAATATGCAACTTTTCTGCTTATTTGTTTTTAAGGGTCCTGTTGGCCCAAGAGGACCTCAAGGTTTACAAGGGCAGCAAGTAAGTCTTTATGTAATTAAATTATGTGCTGAAGTAAAAAAAAAAAAGGAAAAATAAGGTCTGTGTGACATTACTGTTTGGGGGTATGCCTTTAAATTGCATAATGATACTTTTGAATGGGCTGTACTAAATAATTTTCTTCCACTTAGAAATATATGTAGTATTTTTTCAAAATTTCTTCATAGCAGTAAATACCATCTGATTTCTTTACTTGACTGAGCTCCAATATCAGGAATTATGTGCCTTTGCTTTTGAAATAATAGATCATTATCTCATGTTGTAATGAACATTCTCATAATTGATTATGTGCCAGCTCTGAGGCTGTACAGTCTGATGAAGTCAAGACGATCATTCTATGGAATCTTTAAAAAGAACATAGTTCTCCTATATATTTTCTTTCTATGCCCATCAAATGCTAGTAAAATTGTGATACAGGGCTGTTTTATTTATTTATTTTTTTGTGTGGTGATTTAACAAGCACTGGAAATAATTTTTCATGAAAGAAAGAAAGAACACCTTTAGTTCAACCAAGGTCACCATGTTGAGTTTTACTTCAAGTTGTTGGTGAATTGAAAGGTCGCTCTCCTGGTGGTGATGAAGGTGATGGTGATGATAATGATTACCACTGACTGGGCACTCACTTTGTGCCAGGACTAATCTAAGTCTTTAATACACATTAATTGTTATTTAGGCAGCCTAATGAAGTGAGTAATACTATTATTCTCATGTCATAGAGTAGGAAACTGAGTTATAGACAGATTAAGTAACTTGCCCAAAGTCATAAAGCTGGAAAGTAGCCGCACTATATATCGCAGAGTATGGGAATTAGTATTCTGTTTTCCTTTTGTTTGATATATCATTTTTTACCCTCAATTTTAGGGTGGTGTAGGACCAGCAGGACCTCCCGGTGAACCTGGTGAACCTGGACCAATGGTAAATGTCAAGTAAGCATGTGGACCAGTTACGCGCAGGTCCACTCTCATAATGATGTCCTGAGTTATTTTCCCAAGCCCTCTCTAAGGTGATAAGAAATGAAAATCCAGTTTGGGAGCACTGTGCTACGGACTATACTTGATCTATATGTTCCTTATGGCAGAATGTTTAAATTCAAAGGCTTTGAACACGGTCAGCAGACAGGACTGAGATGTGCGCATTTGTGCAATTAAACTTCTCCTGTTGAGCACATGTCCTGAGGGATACAGCATAAAGTCAAAATATTAATAGAACTGTTTTCTCTGATTTTTTAAATTATTTCCACATTATTTTGGATTATATTATTGGCAGGAAGAGGTAAATATTAAGTTTTCGTTTTGTTGTGCTTTGTCGTTAGGGTCCTATTGGTGCACGTGGACCAGAGGGCCCTCCTGGGAAGCCCGGTGAAGATGTAAGATTCCTTTTTTCATTTTGCTTTGAAGTTTTGAAGAGGCGAAGCAGGAGCTACCATGTCCATAAGAATGCTCTGCGTTCATTAATTTTATTTTCCCCACCCTCTTATCTTCCATTAAATTCAACCTAAAATTGGAGAACTCAGAATAAAGTTTTACAAAATTCTAAAATGACTTTTAATTCTGAGAGTATAGTCTCTCTTCAGCATTACCCAAGATTTCCATTAATATTTCTCCATTGCTTAGAGTTTTTTTTTGTAATAGCTATAATTTTTGCTGGTGGAACCACTGATAGGACAAATAATCTTAAAATTATTAAAAAAGACATGGTTCTGATGGCAATATACAATTTTGAGGTCTTAATGAGGTGGACATTTCAAATTGTGTTGGTAGTATAATACCAACATGGCTATCCAGTGCTTAAAAAGCAATTTCTTAAACTGAATTTTTAATTAAGGTTAGGATTCAATTATAGATTTTAACATTAACAATATGTGATCAAAGAATAGTGTGCAGCAACAGGTTTGATTTTCTAGATTTTTTTTTTTGTGGTACTGGGGATTGAACCCAGGGACATTTTGCCTCTGAGCTATACCCCCAGTCCTATTTTATTCTTTATTTTGAAACATGGTCTCACTAAGTTGTGGAGGGCCTCACAAATTGCTGAGGCTGACTGTGAACCTATGATCCTCCTGTCTCAGCCTCCCAAGTACTGGGATTACAAGCGTGAGCCACCACGCCCAGCATTCTAGATTATTTTCTTAGTTGGACAAAGTTGAGGATAAAATTAGGTTAGGCCATTAATTTCTATGTGACACTAAAACTAAGTAAATATAGTATTTTCTCTTTATGAGTCATGATATTAATTTAATCAGATTACATTGAATTTGATCATAAAGAAAATATCTCAGGTAGTTCTTTTTTTCTCACAAGAAAAGAAATGGTTAGTATTTGAAGAAGAAGCAACATTTAATTCATTTTCATGTGGCCATGTAGAACTTTATAGCAGATATATTTATGTATGTAAATTGTTGATCATAAAATGGTCAGTGAGATCAGACCAGGATAATTTATATCCCTTTCTTCTTCTGGACATATTAATGTAAACTACACAAACTGAATTGTAGAATAAGCCATATCAGACATAAAGCCTAGGATTTTTTGTTTTGTTTTGCTTTTTGTTTTTGTTTTTGTTTTTGTTTAGAGCATCTCACACCTGAACTTTTGTGTGTGTGTGTGTGTGTGTGTGTGTGTGTGTGTGTGTGTGGCACTGGGGATTGAACCCATGGATATTCTACCTCTGAGCTACACCCCAGATCTTTTTTATTTTAAAACAGGGTCTTGCTAAGTTTCTGAAGATCTTACTAAATTGCTGAGGCTGGCCTCGAACCTGTGATCCTTCTTTCTCAGCCTCCCAAGTACTAGGATTACAGGCTTGTACCACCATGCCCAGCTCACACATGAATTTTCTAAAAAGACTTTTCATCTGCAATTTGTTTGCCATCTAGTGTCAGAAGAGAACATTTCAATTCCTTGATCGCTCACCCACTTCTTGTTGTTTGTTCCATGAAGGGTGAACCTGGTAGAAATGGAAACACTGGTGAAGTGGGATTTTCAGGATCTCCGGTAAGTTTATACTTTTCAATATAATGATATCAAGACAAACTTCAAAAACAAGGAACATGAAAATTAACTTGCAGTTCACTGTATGCACCTGTAGTATGCATTAAGTGAATGTGGGCAATCAAGCCATGTTCCCTCCTGTTAAAATATAAAATGTCACAGGACATTTTGCCAGAATTATAGTGAATTCTAATTCCCTGCTTTACATTGGTGCCATATGACTAACCCACCTAGAGCCAGAGAATTATGTCATAACTGAGCATGGATACTCTCCAAACTAAGCATCCAGTTTGTAGAAAATAAGACTAGTTTTTGAAAGTCCCCAGCCTAACCTATTTACAACCCACAGCACTTGGATCCTGTTTATCTTTTCAAATCACTTTACTCTCTATTATCCCACATGTCTAAAGCAATAGCCTAAAAGAGTTTATTGACTTTTTTTTATCAGCTAGGGACAATAGATTGTGGACAGGATACTTCTTTGGCTGTTCCCCAAACCCCAATGTTGACTGAAAATCTTGATTAATATTTTGGACCTTAAAATTTCATGACAAGATGCACCGATTGCCAGGACTTCTAACACAGCTGTTTTCTTCCCCATTGACTCATTAAAGGGAAAGGTCCATAGCTAACCCACCCCACCAGAATTCAGGACCTGGGCCACTTGAACACTCTCTAAACCCACCTGTCTGTCATCCCTCAATTGCTTTGCTAGGCCCTCCTTATGATGTGCTGCACAGGAATGGGGGAGATTAGAGAATAATAAGCAACCAAAAACCCTCCTCTAACATTACTACTCTTACGGTCTTTCCCACCCAACAGCCTCTACATGGAACCAGCCAGTTACTTATTCTATTCCCTCTAATTTCCTAATGTTTCTGCCACTCAGTAGAGCCAGCAGTACAACATTACTTTCTGGAAAATTGATGACTTTCTGAAAATACTAGTATTTAAAAAAATGTTGGCTGATCTTTAATGGAGATTTACAGGGCTCAGGATTATTTAGTTTCAAATATAAAAGCAATCCCCCACTCCCTGCTCGTTCCTTTGCTCTCCATCAGCCTGGAAAGAGAGCACAGACAAAGGCATGAGGTTGCATCATCTGCACAGATGTCCTCTCACCATCCCAGGCTTGAACCTCCCGTGGCCCGCTGCACTCTCGCACATCCTCACAGTGCGGCCCTCCTCGGGGGGAAAGGTGCCTGCCAGCATACCACAGATGCGCTCTGCAAGCTCAGAGCAACAGCGGGTGACTGTTCTGTGATGACAGTCCTGGGTCAGCAGGATGAGAATTCTTTACGAGCATTAGTACATCTGGTTCATTTTCCTGTTATATTAGGGATATGTAATCACATGAGAATTTCTCTTGCAGACCGTAAAAGCTGAAGTGGACTAATTATTTGAAATAACAGAGCTCAGTCATTCCCCTATAGGCTTAGATGGACATGCACTGAATTGTCTGCTCAGGATGGAACAGAGACAAATCTCAGGAAAAGGGAGGATTCCAGTAGGAAAACTTAAAGGGAGTTCTTGATGTGAAAGAATTTCCTAAGCAGGGTTGTGTAAACAGAAGAATTAGTGGGACTTCATTTGTCCAGAGAGCATGATTTGATGTACCCTTCCTGTGATAGCCTCGAAACACTAAAGGCCTATTTCCCCTGCAAGAGGTCACAGAGGAATTATTGCTTTGATCTGATGGTGCAGCTCTCATTTATTGAGTTGCTTATTCATTCATTTAGTAAATAGTGAATGAAGCTTTTGATGTGCTGAGCCAAAGGATTTTGCCACAGGTGTAGGATTGTGTTAGGACAGGAGAAACTCCTTAGGAAAGGTTTAGGTAATGTGCTGTGAGATTCTAAAATATTAAACCATTTCTTCATTCAGTTGTTTATCCAGTGACTATTCAATGAGTGCCCACCAATCAAGTATAAAGCTAAGTGTCAGGGATCTGAAGATTAATAATAACAATGTGAATGTATTACTTTGATTCTCATTACAAAGTATAACTATCATGCATCAGTAAAAATCAAAGTTGATCATACATGATAGCATCATTCTATGTTAGGCAATGAGAATAAGTAAATAATTAGGTCAAAATGTCAGTATCAATTTTAAGAGCATATAAGGAAAAAGTTTCTAGCATTATTTCAAAATAGTCATATGACTAGATTTTATTTTTCTGTTGAATTTCTATTGATGTTTTAAAAAATTTAGTGTTTCAGTGGAAGATGCATAAAATTAGCAGAAATTTATGTTACTGAGTCAAGAAGCCAAGCCATTCTCATAATTCCTGACATTCCTTTATGTTGGATATTTTATTTCTCATTTAGTTTTTAAGCAATCACAGATCCATGAAGCTTGTCCTGAATATTTCATTAAATTTCTTCATCACATTATAGTACCATCTTTCCCATCATATTCTGCTGCCAATGTTCAGAAGTTCAGAGAGAATAAAAAATATTGACTCACTACAAATGCATTTACTCTTCTGCTCTCGTTCTAATTAACCTAAATAAACTAAAAAAATATAAAGGAGAGAAACAATATTTTCCCTTAAATTCCTGTCCTACATTTTCCCCTGTACTTTGACATAGTCGGTTCAGACACTGAACACTTATGTGTTTTCTGGTGGTTGTTTTTTCTCACCACTAATTATATCACAGTGATATCATTTGAAAATGTCATCTTATCAATAGTTGGTGTTAAGCCATGTTTGTATAAGCCACGTTTCCATGTCTAACAGTGCATTTACTTTACTAATTTTTGATCACTCAGACAGATATATTTTGACAGGTTAGTGTTTACTGCTTTTCCTGCTGTTGTGTATTGGTGAAAAACTGTGTATCAGTTTTTTTTGGGGGGGAGTATATTTGTATCGATGACTCTAAAACACCTTAACTATTTTTCCCCCCAGGGAGCTCGAGGCTTTCCTGGGGCTCCTGGTCTTCCAGGCCTGAAGGGTCACCGGGTGAGTTCAATCTCTTGTAATCCTCTCAGACACTATTGTTTATTGAGCAGGATTTGGGGAGCATTATTTATAAATCTCTTTGTCAACTATCTTTAACTGGCTGTGGTTGCAGTGTTCATCTGTGGTTACTGAAATCACAATTCTCTTACATTCCCTTTGAACGTCATTTGATTCTATAAGGAAATATAGTTTGAATTCTTACTATGTACCATATACTGGGATTTAAAAGAGGACACAGCGATGAACGAGAAAAGTCTCTGGCCTACAGTTTCAACTAGTAAGAGATACAGCTAAACAAATAGGTAATTGCTATATAGTAGAATAAGTAGCGTGATTCTAGTAGAGAGTACACTAGGTCACAGGAGGCCAACCCAGACATAGAAGGCAATAGAATACATCTTTTATAACTCAAGATAGTTAGCATGGAACTATTATATATTGTATTGTGTACACATATAGTATTTATCTATTTATCTATCATCTACCTATCTATCTATCACCAAGGCTGGCCGTCAGTATGCACTCACTAGCCTCTTGTTTTGAGTAGTTGAGCTTCTGAATAGAATGTTTGCTATTGTTCTAGTTATTAAATATAATTGTTCCTCTGTATCCACTGGAAAGTGACTCTAGGCAACCTCCCACTGCCAAGGATACCAAAATCCATAGATGCTCAAGTCCCTTAAATAAAGTGGCATAATATTTTTGTACAACTTATGTGCATCTTACCATACGCTCTATTTCTAAACTACTTATAATAATAGTACAATGTAAATGCTATGTAAGTAGTTATTATACTGTATTGTTTGGAGAATAATAACTAGAAAAAGGTCTGCCCATATTCAGTACAGATGCAACTATGGTAGGCCTAACTACAAAGTACATGCTATCCACAATGATTTTTTTGAATGTTTTTGATTCCTGGTTCATTGAATGCATGGATGCTGAACCTGTGGATACAGAAAACCAATTGTATTTTGAATATCATTCCTGAATTCAACTCATATTTTATAACTATGTGAACTCTATAATTGTATGTTTAAGACCAATATACATTTTTATTTGTAGCTGCAGATTAAATATCTGTAAAGTCACAAATGTTTGATGATTGGTAACATTGTTAGGTGAAAATATTATTTCAATGAGAAAACCCTGCTTCAACTGTCTTCGAATTAACTTTCGAAAAAGGTTGAGAATTTGGAAATATTTTGAGTACTAACCTTGAATTTTAGATTTTTTTCATATGGCACTATGAGTTTATTTTTTTATTCTTCTGTTATGCTTTTGAGATAAAGCAGGATACATTTACAAATTTATACTTTTCTTCTCAGGGACACAAAGGTCTTGAAGGCCCTAAAGGTGAAGTTGGAGCAACTGGTGCCAAGGTAATTATACAATATCTACATTTAACTTCACTACAGCACTGCCGCTCTGGCCTATGTCTATACATTTTTTCAGAACCACCTTAAATAATTCTTTAGAAAAGAGTGGTTAGATAAATAACTTTTGCTCCATTATTTATGACCTTTACCACTCTAGGGCCATCTAGCAATTGCTTCTTCCCAATATTTATTTATTTCTGTAGGGAGAGAAAATACCAAGAAAGTATAGAGAAACTTTTAGTGAGAAGCATCTTGAAGTACATGCATGGGAAAACATTTGGTTTTAAAATTTTATTTCTAAGTTTCCTGTAATAGATCTTAAGAGAATATCAGTCGACTTTGGCTTTATAAAGTTATACTTGAGACATATCAAAAATAGATATATAGTTATTTCTATTGGCTATTTTCATTTCTTATAGTTATTTCTATTGGCTGTTTTTATTTCTTATAGTTGTTTCTATTGGATATTTTTGTTTCTTCTTGGCTAGGTGTGATAGTTTCTATCCATCCTGTTTAAATCTCCAATTTTATTTTAGACTTGTTTCTAAAATTAAATTTTCATTTAATTTTAAAGAAAGGTAATGAAATGCAACACTGATCTTTCATTGAGAGAGTATACCCTTCAAATGTTCTTTTTCAAAATATGTCTTTAAAAATTACATATATGGAACAGTGAGATGTTAATATCAATTTATGCTTCTCATACTGCGTAATTTCAATTTTGCTTAGGGTGAAGCTGGCCCTACTGGTCCAATGGGCGCCATGGGTCCTCTGGTATGTGTCAATTTCTCTGTTTCTTTGCTTTTTAGATTACATTAAGAGAATGTTTAAAAGAAATAATAAAAAATGGGGAACATATGTTAATTAGTGAAATAATCTTTATTAGCTGCTGATAGAGAAGGAAATCTAGAGAACTGGAGCCTTTGAATAGAAAAGGGCCCTTCCTGAATTTCACTGTTTTTCTTAATTGTTAAATGTCCATACCTTTTTCTGTATACAAAGATCAGATCAGTAATCTTGTATATTTGGCCTATTAAATCTAGGTTCAGTGAAATCTATTTATATCTGGGTGGTAGGGTAGTTATCTCCACAGATGGATAGTTTTAGCACCCCAAATTACTCCTGGCAATATTGCTGTTTAGGGACAAACTATATTGAGTCTAAATCGAATGGAGTAGTATAGTCAAACTAGCCTTGAATTCGAGTTAGATGCTTCAAGAGATGTTTTCTCTCTCATCTACAGGGCCCAAGGGGAATGCCAGGAGAGAGAGGGAGACTCGGGCCCCAGGGTGCTCCTGTAAGTATATATGGTTTTGTCTGTATGCCTGAAATGTGTATTTCAACTCTCCTTTTCTGGTTTGCTTTAATGAATACACCTTTTAAATGAAAAATAACAATAGGTTATCTGCTTTTTTTCTCTTTTATTTTAGAATAAAAAAAACCTTTTGGAATAAACTTCAAGTTTGAGATAGCAGCTAGCATAGCCTGATATTACAAGATCTGAAAAGAAAATTGATAGAATACTTCCCCTACCCAGGCTCAATCACCATCATTCTTTCAATATCTTTTTCCAATGGAAGCACTCAATGAGACCCATGAAATGTCATTTAATTCATAGTTCCCATTCTCCCTCAACCTTCTCAGATGCCTGAGATACTGCATCCCTAGCCCATTCCCTTATACTTGTACCCTATTTCAGTTCACCACTGGAGACAATATTTACCACTGAACTACCACCATGTGTCAAGAGTGATCCCTACTCCCTCTATCACCAGCTGGCCAGAGGGAAATTTGGCTTCAAACTTCCAACTTGGAATCAGCTTTCCTGTGCCATTTCTGGTGCTAATGGCCTCAGGGTGTTAATCAGATTTCCTAGGAAATGACTTCAAAGCACTGACTTGTACTTAGGAAGTTTACTGGGGATTGTTGGAGTGAATTTTATTTTTTTTAATTTTTTTTGCTCATTTTTTTTGGCAAGGAGGACATTCCTCCTCTGAGTTAATCTGTCTATTGAGAAGGCTAACAAGTTCAAATTCTCATTGTCTCTGAGCTACTATGATAGAGGGTGATATGTAAAAGTGAAAAGGATAAATTTTGAGCAATTTAATTTTTCAATCTTGATTTTTATCGCTATAGAGATAGGTATGTTTATTGTTACCTTATTGGCTTTGTGTGAATGGATATTTTTATTACTACTTATCTAGTAACCGTTGTTATCAGTTAACCTTAATATTTATTCTTCAATTTTTAACATGGAAATTGTTTATGATCAAATACTATAAAATGTAATCTTACCTTGTCTCTATTCTGATAAGGGACAACGAGGTGCACATGGTATGCCTGGAAAACCTGGACCAATGGTGAGCTGTATTATTTTCATATTCGTTAATTTATCTATTATTTTTCCATTTATAAACATTTATAGAATACCCACAGTGTACCAAAAAACTGGAAGGAAAACATGATAAGTACACAGTTCTTGTCTTTGAAAACTGGATATATTAGTTAATGTCATTATAGCTAACTGCTATTATATAGAATACTATTTGAAGTATAGGATGATAGAGGTACCTACACTTACAGTAGAAGAATGATATAAAGGAACACTTAAAAATAGTCATTTTCAAGCTAAGTCCTGAAAGATGAATATATAAAATGAGAAAGAATATAGTTCAGTTCATAGGATGGATAGATGAAAAACATGTTGAGTTCTAGGAAATGCTAAAAAGGTAATGGCAGGCAGGAGCCAGATCACAAAAGTCTGTATTTATTGTGTTAAAGAGTTTTTGAGGTATTTCCTGTTATTGAGAAACCATTCCAGAATTTTAAACATAGGAGCGTGATGACCAGAAGATGAGATGAAGATGGCTGGGAATAAAGAATGAGTGTGACTATTATAAGCCTAACCCCAGAGAGAATTTATAAAGATATGAACTGCAGCTACTACAGTGGCAATGGAGGAACCATGTATAACAATGTATAGCATAGTTTTTTAGCTCATTGTATAGCAATGAGCTGAGAAACTCTAATGGCCCTGGCTTACTCGTTTTATGGTTTAAAGAGTTTGGTAGATGATGTAATTTTTCTGAGATCAGAAATATGGCAAGAGGAACAGACTACTACTTGTGGGTTTGGGTTTAGGATGGAAAGAAATAGGTTCAATTTTGTGATTGGATACTCAAGAGAGGAACTCAGGGTAGAAGTTTGAATTGTGAATATAGATTTGGGGATTTTTTAACATATACGCAATAAAGAAAGCCATGGGAGTAAAAGTGTAATGTGGAATGAGAAATGAGAAGGTCTCAGGGAGAGCTAACATCTCATACACAGTGCTTTTTATGCCCACTCTTCAAAAAGCTGTTTATTGTATTTTGTTCAGGACCGCCTTGCACTATTTCGTAGGTGCCCTCTGAAATTATGAGACTTTAACTCACATTTGAAGATGAAAATCTCGATATTTATTTAGCTACTGATAGCAAAATATAAACAAAAGTAAAATTTATAATTTGACACATTTTTAACATATTACTTATTTTTTTTACTCTCTTTATTTGCTTTTCTCAAGTATATAATTTCAATGTTTCCCATTAACTGAAGTACACAGAGCAATAAAGGATTTCAAGAGACCTTTGGAAACAAAATATAGGACAAAAATAAGTAAAGTTTGAAAAGGTTTTCCTTAATTCAGAACTTTTGGAATTAAAATACAGTTCTCCTGTAGTCCCAGCTACTTGGGAGGCTGAGGCAGGAGGATTGCTTGAATCCAGGAGTTCTGGGCTGTAGTGCGCTATGCCGATCGGGTGTCCGCACTAAGTTCGGCATCAATATGGTGACGTCCCAGGAGCGGGGGGCCACCAGGTTGCCTAAGGAGGGGTGAACCGGCCCAGGTCGGAAAAAAAAATACAGTTCTCAAGAAGAATCAGGATAACTTAGAATAGAATTCTTCTTAAATGCATTTCCTTTAAATCCAGGTTTTAAATAAATGATTTAAACTCTGTGCTTGTCCTTCCAAAATATAAAATAGTAATAAGTATCCACTGATTATTGCCTGAAAAATAATTCTAAAATATCCAGATGATTACTAGAATGAAATACTAGATTTTGGTGCAAATTATAACTAACTTTCTAAAAGCTATAATTGGTTAACAGAGAAAACAGATTTCTCAAGAGGAAATTGTTTAGAATATTTTGCAACTGTGACTGACTTAATCTTATGTAGTATAATTAGAAATCCGACTATTACATTTAATACCATTAGGTATATCTTTTAACACTATTTTAGATCAATGTGGAAAGGTACTTGTAATAAAATTACATTATTATATGTGGTATTAAAGCATAAAACACATTATTCCTGTATTATGTGTCAAAATACAGATTATCAACAGAGAATAATAATGACCTAATTAGATATTAATTAAATACTGGCTGATTAGTTTTCTGGTTTCTTTTAATAGGGTCCTCTTGGGATACCTGGTTCTTCGGGTTTTCCAGGAAATCCTGGAATGAAGGTAAAATATGAATATATTTAACTATATTGATTACATGAGTTCTAAAGTAATGAATGTCATTTCATTAATTGAAGAGTATAGAAATTATTCTTTTTTTATAGAAGTTATTCTTAACTAGGGAAAAAAGCCTAGAGTAGTGTGTCTATCGTCCACTATTATAGGGAAATAGGTAAAATAAAATTAACTATATAATCCTACAATTGAAATATCAAAGAATCTGTTGTATTAAGGCTCTTGACTAACAGCCATAAGGAAGAAGAAAGCTTTGAACTGAATGGGACTTTGTTCTTGGATAGAGTGTTGGGGAGTAATAACAGTAGAACACTCTAAATAACAGGAGATTAAAACACATTAGAACTTGTCAAAAAAGGCTGTTCTTTTACACAACGTTGGCCCTCAACCCACCACCCCTTGCAGCTACTGAAGGAATGGGCACGAAGGGGATTTGGCTGTCCCTGTGGGAATGGATTAAAGTATTCTTCTGGGATGATTTATATCTGTAGCCAGTCCCAATTTGTTCCCTCTTGTGGTACTTTGGGAGAAATTCAAGGATTATCATAGGAGAATATTAACATTATATTAACTAAATCAGGGAATCAATTCAGAACAGTACTTTCAAATGGTAAGCAAGTTATGGCAATAACTTTCTTCATCTTGAAAAGGGGATTTTTCTCACTCGATTCACCTTACAAAAATGACTGTAGCTTTGGCAGTCACCTGTCCCCTCTAAGCCTTGTTTTCTCCTGGAATTTTGTCTAGGATTAAGTGAGATGATCTATGTAAATCTTTGGCACATTGCCTGGTACCTAGGACCCCCTCAATAAAGATTTATGCTTCTTATTAGTAGTCCTACTTAATTTGGATTTGAATTTAGAAACAAATTTTTAAAAAACCTGATATTTCAAGTTGTCTTTGAAATAAGAGAATCATACCACTGAGCTATATCCCAGCCTTGAAGTCCATATTTTAATACCATTGACTCTTGCCCCAACCTCCCTATATACCCTTACTAAAACATACAGAATCCCTTTGTTCTTCATGTGAAACCCTCCATCTCAAATTGAGCTCTGGCTGGGGAAATAAGGAAAGAACACTCAAAGCCCAGCTCTTTGAACTAGCAGAAAGGCATTTCTGCTCCTACTGCAGAAGTTAAGCTGGTTAAACTTCACCAGCAATTACAGCTTGAGGCAACCAGTCACTGGACACTTCCCCAGCATCCTGGAATTGTGTAAGACTAGTTATCTTTAATAACTGAGCACTCTTTAATAAAACTAAAACATCTAGTGGAACTGTCTCTCTCAGATGTTGTTTCCCAGCCGGGCATGGTGACACACGCTTGTAATCCCAGTACTTTGGGAGGCGGAGACCGGAGGATCCGGGTTCGCAGCCAG
>PVJS01036049.1:0-20665 GCA_004027185.1 Glis glis
GGAGAGGAAGAGGGAGAGGGAGAGGGTGAGGGGGAAGGGGAGGGGAGGGGGAGGGAGAGGGAGAGAGAGAGAGAAAGAAAGAGGAGAGAAGAGAGAGGAGAGGAGGAGGAGATAAAAGCTCTAAGCCTCCTTAGGGCAGGAGGAAAGAACAGGGAGGGAGTTTTCGCTGCCTAAAATCTGTGAAATCCTATAATTTGATTTTACAATAGACTTCTACCCCAAATGCTTTATTTACCATATCTATTTTTAAATTTAAGAAAATTTAAAAGAAGTTGTATGTGATGGGTGTGCGGAGGTTCATTACACTATTGTCTACTTTTCTGTATGTTTAATTTTTTTGTAAGTAAAAAGATTTTAAAAAAGGAATTTGCTCCACAAAAGGTTTCCCAACACCCTTGGAAATAGTTTGAAATAACTTGGTGAGCAGGCCACCAGTTGTATGGAAACTTTTCTGAGTAGCTCTCCCTGGAGGCCTTTGCTTCTGTCTTGTGGGGGTGGCTGGGACAGTGTGGAAATCCACGAGGTCTGAGCTGGGACTGGGCTCCCTTGGCCTTGCACAGCTTCCTACCATATGTAGAGACCCTTGCTCTGGTGTAATAACAACACTGGTGAAACATCCTCTTTAAGAAGGGGGATGGAACTGGGCATGGTGGTGCACGCCAGTAATCCTAGTACTTGGGAGGCTGAGATAGGAGGATTGCAGGTTCAAGGCCAGCCTCAGCAACTTAGCAAGACTGTTTCAAAATTTAAAAAAAAGGGGGGCTGGGGGTGTAGCTCAGAGATAGAATGCCCATGGGTTCAATCCCCAGTACCAAAAATCAGATTGTCAGCCCAAGCCAGGTGTGGTGGTGGTACATGTTTATAATCTCAATACTTGGGAGGTTGAGACAGGAGGATCGAAGGTTCAAGGCCAGCCTCAGCAACTTAGCGAGACCCTCCTCAACTTAATGAGGACCTGTTTCAAAATTAAAAAAATAAAAATAGCCATGAGTGTAGCCTGGAGGTAGAATGCCCCTGGGTTCCATCCATACCACCAAGAAAAAAGAAAGAAAGAAAAAAAGAAAAAGACAGTTCTGTGAGATCCAACAGAGGAAGGCTGATTCAGGAAGAAGCCAGTGCAGAATACTTACAGAGCAGCCCTGCCGGTGCTGAGCTGCTTAGCTTGAGAATGAGTGGTATGGCGGTCCTGTCTTAAATCTGCAGTCGGCATAGGCCGGGCATGGAGTAAAATACCACAAATATTTGCTGAAGGAATAAATAAAACTTTAGGATTAGGGCTGAAGAAATATGGAACAGAGGAGTGATCTGCATGAATGAGAGTAGTAAAGATTTCCTGTAGGAGGGACATTAGTTTTAGAAACTGAAGAGTAGAGAGGAATCTTGTGTAGCATGGCACCTAGCTCTTCACTGTGTGACCTCAGGCTAGTTCCTTAACTTTTCTGTGCCTCAGATTCATCTCCAAAGTGGAGCATTGTTAGTACCTACCAGAAAAGGGTAGAGTAGTCTGGCAGGCTTCAGTGAGCTAATGGGTGAAGGGGACTGGTACTGGGTGAATGGTAGCTAGCAACATCGCTTGATACCCCATCTTACATTCCTAGGGTCCCCCATGTGAACACTGCAGACACTTGAAGATGGTAAGGTCAGAGTCTTAAATACGGATGGACAATTAAGGAAAACTAGAGTGCGATACCTGGCACTGCAAAACAGAAAACAAAACAAAAGGAGAACCAGAATAGGAAGACAATCAGTAATGTGAAATTAATTATTATCACTAGCATAGCCACTGTTATTAATCTTTAGTGAATGCTTATTCTGCATCCAAAGATGTTTTAATCACCTTGCATGTATTAAGTCAGTTAATCTTTACAACTCTGTTTCACAGGGAGGAAACACAGGGCTGTACCTTTTCACTATGTTGAAAAACCAACAACACAGAAGACATGTTCTTTCTTTCTTTTTTTTTTTTTTTTTGTGTGTGTAGTGCTGGGGATTGAACCCAGGGGCATTCTACCCCCAAACTACACCCCCAGCCCTATTTTTTAAATTTTGAAACAGGGTCTACTAAGTTGCTGAGGGCCTCGCTAAATTGCTGAGGCTGGCTTTGAAACTGCGATCTTCCTGTCTCAGCCTCCCAAGTACTGGAATTACAGGGGTGCCATAGCACACCCATCTTATAAAAGACATTTTCTGGGGGGAAAAAAAGAAGGCACAAGAGTCCCTGTTTCCACTCCTCTTACAGAGAGACATTTCATTCCAAATTATTTTTTAGTGCTTGTTCACAGTCAACATTTTTTTTGTTGTTTTGCTTATTTATTTGTTTATTTATTTATTTATTTATTTATTTTTGTGCCAGGGATTGAACCCAGGAATATTCTACCCCTGAACTACATCCCCAGCCATTTTTTAAAAATTTTATTTTGAAACAGGGACTCACTAAGTTGCTAAGGCTGGCCTTGAACCTGTGATCCTCCTGTCTCAGCTTCCCAAGTACTGGGATTACAGGTGTGTGCCACCATGCCCGGCTTTCATGTTTTTAAAAAATAACGCATGCTTATATATATAAAAAAAAGCTCCAAGCCATAAACAAGTAAAACAAGAGAGCAAAATAGAGTTGATATTTAAGAACAGAATCTTGTTTTCATCACATGACCCCAATCAGTCCTGTGTCTATTGTTCTAGTGTGAGTCATTGAAGTAAAACATGGAACTTGGATGCTTTTGCTAATTATTGAAGAAAGGCAAAGTTGAAATTTGTGTTATGAACTATTAAAGTACCTGATGTGCCAAAAACTTTTATCAGAAACCTGATTAGGTGGTTGTTTCTAGACTAAAAGCCAAGGTCCTTTGTATGAAACATTGAAAACAAATTCCCGTTGATGTTTTTTGTTTTTCAGAGACCTAAGACTTCCGCCACTAAAAGAAGAGCTGCAGATATCTGCTGCTTGCGTCCCAAGCCTTCCAAGGGAACAAGGTAATGCCTTTTTTTTAGCATAAGAAGAGATTGATATTATTGTGGTTGTAACTCCTGGAAAAAAAGAAAATAATTGTTTGGACTTCTGTGAAGGGCTTGAGCCTGGAAAAAATCTGTTGAGAAAGGAGAAAGACTTGTCATCTTGCATCATTTCCAAGTGAAAGGGGCCTTTTGTAATCACTAGTTGCTGCTCATCTTTGGAGATAAGGAAGCAGGCCAGGGAGTTCTAGGGGTGGAACTGAGAGCAGATTCCAGGTTTCTGAGATTTGCAGACATTTGGAAACATTTTTTTTTTTCCTGTTTGTATCTTGGAAGACAGGAGATTTTAAAAAAAAAGCATGTAGTTGAAATAAAAGTGAAGAGCCCACCAATTAGCCTAGCTATCGCCATGACAGGCTCCAAGAAACAGAAATTCAGGCTAGGCCTTAACCTGACCCTGGGTTCCTGGAAAAACCGTAGAGCACCCCACCCAAGAAAGGACCAATCAAAAATGAGACAAACAAGTACCTGACGTTCCATGACCATTGACTCAGGGCCTATACCCTACCTTTTTTGGCAACCCCTCGCGCTGAGACTTACACCAATCCCCAAACGACAAGATTCAAATCCCTGCTTGTTAGCCAATCAAAATAAAGGGCACCAAAGGCCCCCAGTTTGTGTATAAAAGTTGTTCTAAAAATCAGCTCGGGGCTCTCCGTCTCACCGCTGTGTTGGACGGGTGGAGGGTCCAAGCTCCAGCTTGTAATAAAGACTCCTTGCTTTTGCATGCGGACCTGGACTCCTGGAGCTTCCTTGGGGGATCACTGATCTGGGTGTTTCAAAAGCTTGACAGGTCATTTTATTAGTCAGAAAGTAAAGCTGAGCTGGGCGTGGTGACCCACTCCTGTGATCCCAGTACTTGGGAGGCTGAGATAGGAGGCTCACAGGTTCTCTGCCAGCCTCAGCATAGTGAGGCCCTCCGCAAGTTAGTGAGACCCTGTTTCAAAATAAAAAATAAAAGAGGGCTTGGGTGTAGCTCAGAGGTAGAATGCCCCTGGGTTCAATCTCCAGTACCAAAAAAAAAAAAAAAAAGAATGAATAAATAAATAAAAAAGAAGTAAAGCTGGGGGCTGGGGTGTGGTTCAGTGGTAGAGCTCGAGACCTGGGTTCAGTACCTAATACCACAACTAAATAAACAAATAAGGCAAACTTTTTATTTTACTTATTTATTTACTTTTTTTGGCACTGGAGGTTGAACCTCCAACAAACTTTAGAAACTCAAGACAAACTTTTTAGAAAGTTTCCTAACTTAAAAAATAAAAGAGGGCTTGGGTGTAGCTTGGAGGTAGAATGCCAGTACCGAAAAAAAAAAGTTTCCTAACTTATGAATAAACTTTAGCAGGTTTTGCAGGATTAGAGTAGTAGAAACACAAGACTCTCACTAAAAAATTTCAGCCGGGCATGGTGGCGCACGCTTGTAATCCCAGTACTTTGGGAGGCGGAGACCGGAGGATTTGGGTTCGCGTCCAGCCTCAGCTCTCTCTCTCTCTCTCTCTCTCTCTCTGTCTGTCTCTCTCTCTCTACCTAGTGAGGCCCTCCGCAACTTCGTGAGACCCGGTTTCAAAATAAAGTAAAAAAAAAAATAGGGCCGGGGGTGTAGCGCGGAGGTAGAACGCCCCTAGGTTCAATCCCCGGTACCACAAAAAAAAAAAAATTTTTTTTTCAGAAAGTACCATCTTGCTCTTTTAAACACAGATATCATTATTATTATTATTATTATTATTTATTATTATTATTATTATCATCATCATCATCATCAGTGCTGGGGATAGAATCCAGGGCCTCACACGTGATAGGCAAGCCCTCTACCACTGAATTACATGTAGACATTATTTTATTTTTTGTGGTACTGGGGATTGAACCCAGGGGCTTTCTACCTCTGAGCTACACCCCCAGCTGTATTTTATTTTTTATTTTGAAACAGGTTCTAAGTTGTGGAGGGTCTCACTAAGTTGCTAAGTCTGGCTGCAAACCTGCAATCCTCCTGTCTCAGCGTCCCAAGACCTGGGATTACAAGTGTATGCCACCATACCTGGCTACATGTAGATTTTAAATAAGCCGATTGAAGGCAGGAGCAGTGGTGCACATTTATAATTGCAGTACTTGGGGGGCTGAGACAAGAGGACTGCAGGTTTGAGGCCAGCCTCAGCAACTTAGTGAGAACCTGTTTCAAAATTAAAAATAAAAAGGGCTGGGGGTGTAGCTCAGAGGTGGAATGCCCCTGGGTTCCATCCCCAGTGCCAACAAACAAACAAATGAACAGATTGAAAAGCACGTGCTGTGTCCACCCTGAACAGCAGTATTGAACCTGTGAGGAGGGGAGGAAAGGACCCGGGTGCCTGGTCCCCATCCACTCATAGTTTCCAGTGGGGACCTGGGGATGTACAAGGTTTCCAAGTCAGGCTTTATGCCAACACTGAGAAGTGTTCCGCTGGTGGGTGGCAGTGGTGGGTAAATGCTCTGTGGGGTTGCAGAGCCCTTGCATCCCTGGCACCCTGGCACCTGCTAATTAATCTCACTGGTGTGGTCAGCATAGGTTTTGCGTGAGTCCTTGGCCGCCTCTAAAGCCCTGTCATGGCTGCTCCCTTGGACCTTGAGGTCCACGCACTTAGTTTATGGGGTGCTCTGGTAGTGGCCGTACACAACCCTAAGGACCACTAGTGTTTTCACAGGTGTGCTGCAAGAGCACGGAACACCAGGAGCAAACATGGGATTTTCACCAAAGAGAGATGCTACTGTGCCACAAACCAGAGCGTTGACAGTGTGTTCCCAGTGGGCATGAGGCTTGCTATCCTGGGCATCTTAATCATTGTGCTGTTCGTCTATGTAACCATGGAAAAGAAGCCACTCTTTGGATAAGTACTTTATGTGCACAGCAATGCTCGAGGGCTTTACTCCCCCAGCAAGGGCCCGCCTGCTTCAGGAAGGGACTGAGAACTACGCTGGCTGACGCTGACGGGCCGCCTCGTCTCATGCTGGATTTGCAGATCTGTATCGGGCTTAGCTAGGTGGAAGGAGTGCGAGGGTGAACCAGGTAGCCATGTTGGGAGTGATGGTTAGGAAATCCCCCGTCACGTGAGTCATGATTAAAGGTGCTTCCACGTAAGGAAACGCTGCCTGATGTTTTTCTTTCTTTTTTTTTCCCAAACAAAGGTTTTCATGTTTTTATTCCTGAGACAAGCAGAACATAGAAACAAAGAGAAAATTATATTCCCAATAAAACATGTCCAACTGTCCAGACAGCAGTGATATTTTCAGCTTGACCTGGTAAGATGACAGCGACCTTGATACAGGTTGTGTGCCATCTTGGGTGTGATTCCTTCAGACCCAGCTGGGTTCTTCTTCAGTGATTGTACCTGATCTGATTACCGAATCCATTAGCACACGCCATGATGGTGGAGTAAAGGAAAGAACACACTTCACTGTGACAATGAGCCATAGATCACATTTTATTCACTCTTCAAATTGTCTAGTCCACCATGGGAAAGGCTACAGCAGCTAAATAACAAAAGAGGAGGGCTGGGGATGTAGCTCAGTGGTAGAGTGCTTGCCTAGCATGCACCAGCACTAAAATAAATGGAGAGAGAGAGGCTGGTTTAACAAACACAAAGAAATGTCCAACATCATGAAAACAATCTAGAACAAGATTGCATTTTGATCTTTGAAACTTAGCAAGGGTCCAAAAAATTAAGACCTGATGAAGGAGTGTAATGATTAAGGCCTCTAGGACCAGGCAGAGCTGTGTAGGAACCTGGCTCCTCTCTTTATTGGCTCTGTGACATAGGATAAATTAGTTGCCCTCTCTGAGTTTCAATTGCAACTTCTGAAAATAGAGATAGAATAGACCTCTTAGGGTGATGAAGAATGTGAAGAAATAATGCATATAAAGTACTTAGTGAGCTGGGCGTGGTGGCTCATGCCTGTAATCTCAGTACTTGGGAGGCTGAGACAGAAGAATCACAGGTTCAAAGCCAGCCTCAGCAACTTAGCAAGGCTCTTGGAAACTTAGCAAGAACGTGTTTCCAAATTAAATAAAAAATAGGGCTAGGGTTGTTATTCAGAGGTAGAAAGCCCCTGGGTTCAATCCCCAGCAGCACAAAAATAAATAAATAAAAAATACTTAGTGGGGTTGACACCTGACTTGTAGTAAGCACTCAATAAATGTTTAAGCAATGTTATATTTTGGTGTGATATTTCTACTTCTGGGAGGAGCTGATTCCAGATACAAGAAGCAATAAACACCAAGAAATGTACTATAGCAATTTTTAGGGTAGCCCAAACAGAGCCTACCCAAATATCCCACAATGGGGGCATAGTTTAATAAATGGAAGTATATCCTCTTAATAAATAATGTTGGTGCAATAATTTAAAATGCTAACACTGAGGAGCCAGGTGCTGTGGCACTTGCCTATAATCCCAGTACTTGGGAGGCTGACACAGGAGGATCTCAGGTTTGAGGACAGCCTTAGCAAATAGTGAGACTCTTATCAACTTAGCGAGCCCTTGTTTCAAAATAAAAATATAATAGGGCTGGGGGTGTAGCTCAGAGGTAGAATGCCTCTAGGGTCAATCCCCAGTGCCACCAAGAAGTAAAAAATAAAAAAAGCTAACACTGAGTTTATCACAACATATAGAAAGTGCTTATTTGAAAATTTCCAATAATAGCTTTATTGAGACATAGTTTATATGTCATACAATTTGCTTAAAGTACAATTCAATGGTTTTTAGTATATTCATAGAATTGTACAACCATTGCTTCACTAAATTTTAGAATACTTTTACCACCCTAAAAAGAAACCCTTAAGATGCTGATTTTTTTAAATTGTAATCAGAAGAGGACACAAATGTATTGTACCATATTGTCACAACTGATAACACTGGAAGGAAATATGTAAAAATATTAACACTGTTTTGGTGACTTGGGGACTCTAGTTTTCCCTTCTATTTCTACTTTTTTATATATTTAAAGTTTTGGGGTTTTTTGTGGTGCTGGGGATTGAACCTAGGGGTATTCTGCCTCTGAGCTACACCCCCAGCTTTATTTTATTTTTTATTTTGAAACAGGGTCTTGCAAGGTTGCTGAGAGTCTCACTACATGCTAAGGCTGTCCTGGAACCTGTGATGCTCCTGTCTCAGCCTCCCAAGTACTGGGATTACAGGTGTGTGCCACCACGCCCGGCTCTTATTTTTTATTTTGAAACAGAGTCTTTCTAAGTTGCTGAGGGCCTTGCTAAGTTGCTGAAGCTGGCCTCAAATCTGTGATTCTCCAGTCTCAGCCTCCTAAATACTGGGATCACAGGTATGCGCCACCATGCAAGGCTATATTTAAAGATTTCTAAAACTGGGCATGGTGGTACGCACTTGTAATCCCAGTACTTGGAAGGATGAGATAGGATCTCAAGTTCGCGGCCAACCTCAGCAACTCAGTGACACTCTGTTTCGAAATAAAAAATAAAAATAGGGCGTGGGATGTAGCTCAGAGGTAGAATGCCCTGGGCTTAATCCCCAGCACCAATAAATAAATAAATAAACAAACACATATTTCTATAAGCAGTATATGTTAATATACTGAGAAAAAACAAATTTTAACTTTTAAGAATTATATACTAGCCAATGCCGGGCATGATGGCACACGCTTGTAATCCCAGTACTTGGGAGGCTGAGACTGGAGTATCCGGGTTTGAGGCCAACCTCAGCTACTTAGGCCCTCCACAACTTAGTGAGACCCCATTTCAAAATAAAGAATGAAAAATAGGGCTGGGGGTGTGGCCCAGAGGTAGAATGCCCCTAGGTTCAATCCCCGGTACCACCAAAAAAAAAAAAAAAAAAAAACCCAGAATTATATACTAGCTAGGTATGGTGGCATGCACCTGTAGTCCCAGAATTTGGGAGGCTGAGGCAGAAGAATCACTTGAGTCCAGAAGTTTGAGACCATCCTGGGCAACATAGCAAGACCCTGTCTCAAAAAACTAAAAACAAACAAACAAAGAAGCATACTGCATTATAGTTTGAATAAAACTAATACATAAAACTCCAGTAAGGCTGGCTTAAGTGAATAAGAATGCAGTTTTATCTTATAAAGAGAAATCTGGAGCTTAAGACACACAATATTGTTTAAAACAACTAAACATAATATGATTCTGATTCAAATAAACCAATTGCAGAAAAAAAAATGTGTGATAGTTAATTTGTCAACTTGACCGGATCATGACACACCCAAGATCATGTGACTTTGGGTGTGTAACAGCAGATTAAACAGAAAGTCCTGCCCTAAATGTAGGCAGCAGGGTTCTGATAGGTGCAGGACTTAGATAAAAGAAGGAGAAAGCTGCGTAGAGGGATGCGCGGCTCTTTCCGAAGAAAATGTATCTGCTCTCGTCTGAGATCGTCGGTCTCCAACTTCGTTGTTTCTCTGAAGAGCTTCTTGATCTTCTGCTCTCGTCTGAGATCGTCGGCCTCCAGCCCTTTGAACTGAAACTTCACCATCGTTTCTCCGAAGAGCTCTTAGACTGCTCGACCAGCTACTGGTTCCTCTGACTCTCCACGTGCAGTCGGAACTCGGGACTACATTGTAAGCTGATCTGATAAATCCCTTTTTCCATATACTCATTCTGTGAATTCTGTTAGTCTAGTGAACCCTGACCAATACAAAATGTGATCAAGCAAATTTGAAACTGACTAGATTTTTTGTTATATTAAGAGATGCTTAAGCCGGGTATGGTGGTGCACACTTGTAATCCCAGTACTTGGGAGGCTGAGACAGGAGGATCCGGATTCGGGGCCAGCCTCAGCTACTTAGTGAGGCCCTCTACAACTTAGTGAGACCCTGTTTCAAAATAAAGAATAAAAAATAGGGCTGGGGGTGTAGCTCAGAGGTAGAATGCCCCTGGGTTCAATCCCCAATACCACACACACACACAAAAAGAGATGCTTAAAGCCAGGCATGGAGGTGCATGCCTGTAATCCCAGTACTTGGGAGGCTGAGACAGGAGGATACAGGTTCAAGGCCAACCTGGGCAATTTATCAAGACCCTGTTTCAAAATAAAAAATAAATTAGGGCTGGGTATGGTAGCTCAGAGGTAGAGAGTACTTCTGGGCTCAATCCCCATCAACACACACACACACACACACACACACACACACACACGCATGCATGCATGCACACACACAAGATATTTGATCTCATTGAACAGCAGCTCTTCTTTGACCATGACGTAAGAAGCATAAAAGAAAGGCTGAACCACAGACACTGGCCTAGTACCTCTGAACTGCTGGAATTAGTTCTGCAGCTCAGATCATCATGTTAACATTTAAGGCAGGACTTAAGAACTAACCACAAACTGGGCATAGTGGTGCACACCTGTAATCCCAGTACTTGGGAGGCTGAGATAGGAGGATCGCAAGTTCAAAGCCAGCCTTAGCAATTTATCAAGACCCTGTCTCAAAATAAAAAAATAAAATAGGGTTAGGGGTGTAGCTCAGAGGTAGAATGCCCCTGAGTTCAATAACCAGTACCAAAAACAAACAAAAACTAACCACAGCTCACCACCAGCTCCATGTTATGTGTTTAAACCAGAGCAGCAAGCGAACACTTGGAAAGCGAACACTTAGCTTTAGCAGCGTCTATGTTAGAAAGACGAAGATCAGATACAGGAAATTTCTTTTTTTTTTTTTTTTTTTTTTTTTTTGCAGTACTGGGGATTGAACCCAGGGGCACTCTACCACTGGGCTACATTTCTAGCCTTTTATTTTATTCTAATATTCTGATACAGGGTCTTGCTAAGTCACCCAGGCTGACCTCTAATTTGCACTCCTCCTGTCCCAGCCTCCCACGTAGCTGGGATTACAGTTACATGAGCCACTGCACCTGACTTCCTCTTTTTAATAAAACCAAACATTAGAAAAAAATAAAACTCCCAGAAAGTCCTCAGTGTTTTCAATTTTTTTTTTTTTTTTTTTTGCCAATTGGTTCTTACACATTAGAACCCTGGTATGAGATTCTAAAAATTGTGCCAGACACTGGTTTTGTGCCTTACCACTGAAGGTATGGGCCCCAATCAGCAGCAGCATCTCAGGCCCTACCCCAACTACCAAACCAAGCCAGAGCCTGCTTTTTTTTCTTTTTCTTTTGCAGTTCTGAAGATTCAAACCAGGGCCCTGCACATGCTAAGCAAGTGTTCTACCACTGAGCTATGTCCCCAGCGCCCCCCATCCTTTTTTTTTTTTACGGTACTGGGAATTGAACCCAGGGGCATTCTACTTCTGAGCTACACCCCCAGCCCTATTTTTTCTTTATTTTGAAACAGGTCTCACTAAGTTGCAGAGGGCCTCACTAAGTAGTTGAGGCTGGCTGCGAACCCGGATCCTCCTGTCTCAGCCTCCCAAGTACTGGGATTACAAGCGTGCACCACCACGCCCGGCTCCCCTAGTCCTTTTTGAGATGGGGATCTTACTATGTTGCCCAAGTTGCACTTGAACTCGGTATCTCCTAACCTCAGCCTCCCAAACAGCTGGGATTGCAGGCATGCACCACCACTCCTGGCTCAGATCTGCATTTTAACAGGATTCCCGGTGATTCCTACACAAAGTTTGGGAAGTTTGTGGTCCATTACTATCACGTGCTGCAATATTGTGATATAATAAGAAATACATATTTTTTTATTTCTGCCACTGATTCCTGGCCCATAGCATCTAAAGAACCGTGGGCATCCCCATAGTGATGAGCACCTTTCGCATGCTAATGAGCTGACTGGTGGTGGGCCCCAGGTAGCTTAGGTATGCCCACCGGTCGCCCTGGAAGACCATACAGGATTAGATACTTTCAGCCCCACCTGCCAACCTTCAGGGAGAAGTGAGGGGCTAAAGGTCCAGTGGTGAATTCAATCAGGCCTGCATGACAAACCTCTTCAAACACCCGAAAGGACAATGTCTTGGGCAGCTTCTGGATAGCTACCCAAAGATCCAACAACAGAGGAATAGCTGAACTTGTAGTGTCTGTTCAGAGAGGCAGGAAAGCTCCGCGCCCCTTCCCATCTGCCCTGCTCTATTCATCTCTTCCATCTGGCTGCTAATCTGAATCTTTTATTATATCCTTAATTAATAAGCCAGAAAACATAAGTAAATGTTTCCCTTAGTTCTGTGAGCCACTGTAACACATGAATTGAACCCAAGGAGAGGGCTGTGGAAGCCCTGATTTGCAGCAGTCGCCAGAAACGCAGGCAAAACAGCCGGGGGCTTTTGATTGATGTCTGAAGGGGGCACACTTGTGGGACAGAGCCCTCAACCTGTGTGATCTGACATTATCTCAGGTCGAGAGTGTTAGAATTGAATTGAATTAGAGGACACCCGGCTGGTGTCCACTGGAGAATCTGGTGTCAGAGTTGCTTGGTGGGTTGGGGGAAACTAAGACCTTTTTTGTTTTGGTTTGGTTTTGGTACTTGGATTGAGCCCAGGGGCATTTTACCTTCAAACTAAACCTCTTAAAATTTCTTTCTTGGAAACAGAGTCTCCCTAAATTGCTGAGACTGGTCTTGAACTGGCAATCCTCCTGTCTTAGCCTCCCAAGTACTGGAATTACAGACATGCACCTCTGCGTCTGGGTAAAAAAGACCTTTTATCTGGTGTCAGAAGCATTTTGGTATGCAAGAATAGGAGAAAACACCTTGGATTTCCCCATCTCTAATAGATGCTTACACAGGAGTCCTTGGGGGGGGGCTCGTTTTTAAGGACGGAACTCATGGTACATGCATTCAACAATTGATTTAGCACCTCTTGCACACTCTTTTTTTTTTTTCAGAAAAAGGCAAAGGTTTTAATTAACTTAAGAAAGGTGGGGATACAGGTTGGGGGTCATAAGAAAGGTGGGGATACAGGTGGGGGGTCATCTAAGAAAGGTGGGGATACAGGTTGGGGGTCATCTAAGAAAGGGTGAGCAAGTCTCCCTGCAGGCATCCATCCATCCAGGCGAGCCAGAGAGCACCTCTTGCACACTCTCAATAAAGTGACAAATAAAATCACTATAAGATCAAGGGGGAGGATGGAGAAGTCAACAGACATTATGGTGTTAGCTGACATCTTTTTGATGGTGGCACAGGCTGCCCCAGGGGGGACAACCACCCCCAACGTTGGTGGGAGCGTGCATGGGAGCTTCCTAGAGAAAAAAATGTCATAGCTGGACCAGAGGAATGAGTAGGATTTGGTCTAAAAAAAGGTGAGGAAAGCGGGTGAGGCTGCAGGGGAAGTCTGGCGGGCAGAGCACGCGGTATTTACACAGCCTCCTGAGTGAGAGAGTAGCAATCTGGGGAAGCTGGAGAAAGAGCTAAGGGAGTGGAGTGGTGAGAGACAGACAGGCTGGAAAAGAAGGCAGGATGCAGATCGTGGGGGGTCTTGGGGACCATGTGAAGGAAAAGATGGTTCATATCAGGGAAGAGTTTGAACGTTAATGGCGGCCGGCGCCTGAGAAAAGGAACTCTTCAGGAACCAGTAGCATTTGCCTCCTTGTTGTCTTTGTGTCAGTGTCCCCCGCCTCCCACCTGACAGCTAGAGAGCGAAGACTTCTACAGAGGAGTAAGCCAAGGAGTGGTTTGCTGATACCCCCAAGGGACCTGGGAACACAGGTGAGTTTGCGGTGTACGGGGCCCTGGCAGCACTAGAGGTGGGAACCCAGCATTTGAGCCAGGCAGGGCTTCCACGTGTGTGCCTTTGACAAGGGTGAAAAATGTAGCCACGTTATGGGAGCAAGGGCAGCATAGACAACATGGGGAGACGCTGCTGGCCGGTGGTTGAGATCATTTGTTGGTGAGCAGACACCTTCAGGGGACCCCAGAGACAGCAGGTGCCCGGGTGAACAGGGAAGGGGCTGAAAGAGGACAGTTACAAGCCCTCTGCTTAGAAAACTCAGAATGCCCTTGCCTTGTTCTGTGAATATTTGTGATACGCCCAAGTGTTTCCCCACCTTCCTTTGAAGGTTCAGCCTCCTCCGGTAATTTGGGGAAAGTGTGTGCAGGAAGTGGAGGCCAACCGATGTCCCAGGATCACTGTCCTTGTCCATCTGGTGGCCCTCTGCCACCAAGCTGACCTTGGCAGATGGCTGATGCAGTAAAGGTCCCTTCTTCTATTGGTTCACTGTCCCGAAACTCTCTGCAAGACGATAACACAGGCTATGTGTGTAACAAGTGTTTCTGACATTTTAAAGGGAACGGAAAATTTGGATGAAATTAAAATGTACGGAGGAAAGAATGTTAACACTAAATGAATCATGCCCAGAATCCCAGGCCAAAAAAAAAAAAAAAATACTAACCCATCCAAGCGGCTCCTATCCCAGATGCATCTTGGCTGCCAGCCTCACTTCCCTGTCTCAGGTTTACTCCTCCTTCCCTGAGGGCACTACCTTTAATCCTTCAGTGTGATTCTGCAGCCCAGGCTCCTGCACAGGACTCCTCTCAAGAGCACACAATAATTCAGGACAGCACTGGTCTCAGACAATGCTGCAGGAACTCTCATTGAGGAAGAGAGGCATTTCCTTCACCCTAAACAGTGTAATATGCCAAAATTTCCCCAGCTCTTAATGTGGTTAGTGTATGTGTTTGTTTTTAATTATTGTGTTTTTGAAAATTTTTTTGTGGTGCTGAGATGGAACCCAGGGCCTCATGCATCCTAGTGCTCTCGACCCCTGAGCTTCTTCCCCGACCCCTATTCTGCCTTTCCCCTGCTGCTTTTGCAGCATACCCGGGGCTCAGGTGCAGAAGAATGGGACTGCCTTCAGTACCTTCCCCAGCCAGAGTCCTCTACCCACCCCCATCCCACCTTCAGCTGCAAGAACCCAGCAGAAGCCAGGACATGGAGATTTTCTCGACCTTGGGTCAAATCAGATTCCAGGGCAGGGCTCTCTCTCCCCTACTGTTCTCAGTAATAGGAAAAGAATCAGCACAGAGATTTATTCTCTTCTTGTCAAACGCCTAGCCACCGAGGGGTTTTGTTTCCAGTTCTGACAACTCGCTGCCTCCCTGCAAGTCTCTGCGCTCCTTGGGTAGAGGACTGCATCTTAATCATCTCTGGATCTCTTCTCAAGGTAAAGTCTGCACTCCCTCCAGAAAGAGCCCATTGCCTTTCGAGCGCTTTCTGACTCGAATAGACAGTTGGAACCATAAAACCAATACCCCAGGTTTTGCCACCTATTTGTTCCTGTGAAAAGAAGTTCCTGAAATGAACCAGCTGCTTGAAAGGCATTCTCAGTCCACCTCGCCGTGCAGTGCTTGCCCTTCTAACAGGCTGTCATTCCGAGGGCAGAGCGGTGCTCATTCCTGTAAATGCTACTGTTTACCTCGGGATCCGACCTGCCACCCAGCAAAGGCGAGCTCCACGAGATTGCCAGACAGTTAAGTGGAGCCCGGCTGAAGAAGCAGAATCCAGCTAATTGGCTGTCACACGGGCGAGCTGGGTCCCCCTGGCTTGTAATCTCCATGTGGGGCAAAGAAGCCTATTCTATTCTACTGCGTGCATGCTGTTTACCTCTCTACCCCGCCAATGTTCAGGCTGGCAGATGGGAGAAATTCTTAAAGCCTCTATTTCTGTTTTTTTCGACATTCACAGAAACACTGTGCTACCACCTCTTAAAAATAATTGGTTAAGGACCAAGTTATTTTCGTTGCCACAGTCATAAATAGAGCTGTGCTAGACCACATTATTCATATCTACGGTGGCTGACAATAATTCTTACATGCAGGAGAGGGGGTTATTGATGTTTGGGAGGTTGTCCTCTCTTGCTCTTCCCCCCTTCTTACCTCCCCCTCCTCAAAGAAAACTCTTGTTGAGGGGCTGGGGATGTGGCTCAGTGGTAGAGTGCGTGCCTAGCATGTGTGAAGTCCTGGGTTCAATGCCAGTACCACCACCACCCAAAAAAAAGTCTTATTGATTAGAGTAGCACAAAGGAGTTGATCTTTACTCTATCCTGAAGCAAAAGCTTATCTCAAAACTAAAATAAGAAAGTGTCTAACCCACTTGGCATTTGATTCTAAGGAAGATTCCCAAGGAAAGTGAAACGCTGGCGTGTGTGAAACAGCACTAACTGGACGAGCTTGCTGGAGAAGAAATGAACTGTAAAAAGGGTCACTGGGGCTTCGTGCTGCCTGGTACACTGCGGTCCTGCTTCCTTCTCGTTCATTTTAGCAAAGCAGGTGAGCAAGAGCAGGGAAACAACAGGCGGAGGTGGTGCAGCCCCTGGCTAGTCAGCCTTTCATTCTTTCGGAAATCCCAGCATCACTGGGAAACGGCTGTTCCTGTGAATGTTTGGCGCGCGTGGGTGTCACCTAAACACAGCCCCGCCTACTGAATCCATCTCTGGAGAGCCCGGGGGAGGCTGTTCTAGGTACTCCACATTCGTGGAGTAGGACACCTCTCTTCATGTCCTGGCAACCAGGCAATGGTGTGACAGCACCCGTTCCTAGAGAGCCATTGTGAAAATCCTCTTTGAAGTTCAAGGATTAGCTGAAAATATGTGGAGGGGACAGGATGAGCTCCTTTCTTTCTTTTTGCAGCTGGGAGTTTTGTTTTGTTCTGTGGCCCTTAGGAGGAGAGTGGCTTATTAATGTCTATTACTGTTCTAATTAGAGGATGGCTCTTTTACCATTCACCAGACTGATGTGGGGCAACCTTCCAAATGGGCACATGGGGAGAAGCAAAGGTGGGACGGGTATGAACAAGGATGGCTTTGCTGCTGTGAAGGACAGGTTGCCCCTGCTCCCAGTGCTAGAGAGACGAAGCCTTGCCATGGGGTCTAAGACGGGAGATGTGGTAAAGTATTTAAAGGGGATCCAGGCTCAAATCCTCACCACCCCAATTACTGGTGGGAATGCAAGGCTCTCCTGGGGCCTCCGCCTCCTCATCTGTAAAATGAGCATGGAATTTTCTGAGCCAGACACCGTGCGATGATGAGCCCTGAGGACATTACGCTGAGTGAAATGAGCCGGTCACAAAAGGAGACACAATGTTTGACTCCACTTACGCAAGGGACCAAGAGTCGTCAAATTCATAGAGGATTTGGTTGCCAGGGATTGACAGGAGTGGGAGGTGGGGAATTTATTGCTTAATGAGAACAAAGTTTAAGTATGGGGAGGCTGGAAAAAAAATCCTGGAGATGGATGGAGGTGATGGCTGCACTGCAGTGTGGGTGTACTCAGGGCTGCTGAACTGTGCACACTTAACAATGGTTACCATGGGCTGGGTATGGTGGGGCACGCCTGTAATCCCAGTATTTGGGAGGCTGAGACAAGAAGATTGCAGGATTGAGGCCAGCCTCACCAACTTAGTGAGACTCTCAGCAACCTAGCGAGATCCTGTTTCAAAATAAAAAATAAAAAGGGCTGGGGGTATAGCTTGGAGGTAGAATGCCCCTGTGTTCAATCCCTAGTACCAAAAAAGTAAGAAAAAAATGGTTAAAATGGTAAATTTTATTTTATATATATATAAACATAATATAAAAAGGAAATTGAACAATTATTTACAATATTTGCTCATAGTATTGAGGGCCTCAAACTCAGACACCCACAGGGCCAGGCAAGTGGTGTAACTGAACGAGGTGAGGCAGTCCAGCGACTTATACAGCATATCCCACTCTAAGGGAAGCAGCAGGTCCCAGCCCAGCCAAGACATGACATGCAAAGTGTGGGTAGGTTTTTTCAAGAGAAGTAAACATTCTGAATATTTATGTGAAATATAAATTCACAAATATGAATTCTTTAAATTGGCAACTAATTCGATTTTTAGAAAGAAGTAAACTGTGGGCAAACAAAATATGTGTGCAGTTTAGAATCTGTTCGCAGGACTCTAGTTTTCTATTGCTGCAGAGAAAGCCAATCTGTGGCATTTAGTTTTCTTTGCTTCATTCTTTGCCAGCATCCCACACCGCACTTCTCCCTTAATCTTTTTTTTTTTTTGCGGTACCAGGGATTGAACCCAGGGGTGTTCTGCCTCCGCACTACACCCCTGGCCCTATTTTTTTATACTTTATTTTGAAACTGGGTCTCATGAAGTTGCGGAGGGCCTCACTAAGTAGAGACAGAGAGAGAGAGAGAGAGAGAGAGAGAGAGAGCTGAGGCTGGCCGCGAACCCGGATCCTCTGGTCTCCGCCTCCCGAAGTACTGGGATTGCAAGTGTGCGCCACCGTGCCCGGCCTCCCTTAATCTTAAATTGTAAGTTGGGCATGGTGGCCCAGGCCTGTAATTCCAGCAATTAGAGAAGCTGAGGTAATAGCTCGCAGGTTCCAGGCCAGCCTTGGCAACTTAGCAAAACCCTGTCTCAAAATAAAATTTTTAAAGGGTTGGGGATGTAGGTCAGTAGGAAAGTGTCCCTTGGGTTCAATCCCTAGTACCACAAAAAGAAAGAAAAAAAGTTAAGGCCAAGGCAAACTGTATCTGGACAAGTTCCTCACTTTTCTACTTTGTATACCCATGATGACCCAACCAGAACATGCCAGAATAAGCAGGTTCTACCCACCTGGACCCAGCAGGTACATTGGCATCAGTATTGTGTTTGTTCTAGGAGAGCTCATCAGAGACTTGGGGTGCTTATAAGCATTTTATAGTCTCAAACTCACTTTTGCCCCAAGAATTCCACTAGTAAAATTTTCTTAGTTTTCGTCCTGGAGACCTAGTGAAATCATCCTTAGATCTCCACCACACCTGATGTCTTTGATCTGTTCACTTCTGTTTTGAAACCAATCAGCTTCCTCGCTTAGCCCCATGTCCATTCTCACTACCACATTCAGAAGTCTGACGAGATCATGTACCTCTCTTGATTTTTGACAAGTGTGGAAAATACCTCTCAGTAGGTGAGATTCCAGAGTAAAGGGGTTTTATTTTATCTCAGTAGCAGCAGCCATGCAGTTTCTAGAGGTCTCCTGTACTGTATTTCACACATAAGCCCGACACTACAACTTGGGCAGAGAACACAAGCAGCATTCCGCATTTGCTAGCAGCTTTCTTTAAAGGTGGGATGTTGCTTGCAAAAGTAGGCCACGCAGAGAGGTGTAGGAACACATCACTTATCATCTGCCAGCCCGCTGCCTGCTTACCCGAAACCCGGGAACAAAACAGAGAAGCCTGGGCATTTCCTAGGGCTAGGCTTTCTGCAATTAACCCTCAGTGGCAGCACATGTCTCCTGCTTGTAAGAAGCCATCAGAAGGTCCCTTTTGAATGTGCTCTGTTCTCCCAAAGTGGGGAAGCAGAAATATTGCTTAGATGAACAGATCTGCGTGCTCAGCACACCCTGCTGGAGATGGGCAGGTCGTGGCCTGTGTTTAGCGAGTCTTTCTAACTGACCACACCTGTGGTCCCTGTGGCCTTTTGCCCAGTGATGTCTTATTCAGCCGGCAATCTGGGGGGATTACTGCAGTTTGCTTCTTTGAAAACTGTAACGATTTTCCTTCTAACTGGGTTCCATCCTATGGGGATTTATTTATAGAGGGCCTACTGTGTGCCAGGCACCTTGTTAGTAGCTGGGATGTAATTACATGTAGACTTCATCTCTCCTTCAAGAAGCTTGGGAAATAGTGGCAGGAGCAGAGACACAAGCAATCGATTCTGGCTTGTCCAGAGTGTTTGAATGAGTGCTGTTTCGGTGCTCTGCCTGGATCCCCTTCCCTGGACTAGCACCCTCACCCCTCTCTTGTGGAGGCTGCTGTCTCAGGGTGCTCCTCTCCTCCTGAGGCTTGCCCTCAGCTGCTGGGGACTGCCTCTCCTGGTCAGCTAGTCCATCCCAGGCAGCTCACATCCAAAGACTGACTGGTGTAGAAAAACAGGAGGCTAACCCCACGGCATCAAGGTGGGGAGAGAACAATACCGCAATGTTATTGATGCTCCAGAGGACCCCCCCACACACACACACACACTGCCATCAGGCCAGGGCTAGACCTCACCTGCAGCACAGCTCTGCTGGGCGGCTTCCCCTTTCCTGCTTCAGTCGCTTGCAGCCTTTCTGAAGAGCATCCCACTGTAAATCACCCGGTCTCAGGCCCTGCTTCCAGGGAACCTTACCTGTGCTAATGTTACAGGTACCATAGTGGGTGGAAATCTTCCTGAACTGTTACACCTTCTTTGTCTTTTTGTTATTTATTTACTTTTTTTGAGTACTGGGGATTGAATCCAGGGGCATTCTACTTCTGAGCTACACCCTCAGCCCTTTTTGTTTTTTATGTTGAAACAGGATCTCGCTAAGTTGCTGAGGCTAGTCTCAAATCTGCAATCCTGTCTCTGCCTCCCAAGTACTGGGATTGCAGGCATGTACCACCATGATGCCTGGCCTTCTTTGCTGTGTGTGTGTGTGTGTGTGTGTGTGTGTGTGTGTGTGTGTTAGTTACTGGGGATTGAATCCAGAGGCATTCTACCTCTGAGCTACACCTCCAGTCCTTTGTTTATTTTTGTTCTGAAACAGGGTCTCAATAGATTGCTGAGGCCCTCACTAAGTTGCCAAGCCTGGCCTCGAACCTGAGATCCTTCTGTCTCAGCCTCCCAAGTACTGGACTCTGTGTGTGTGTGTGTGTGTATGTGTGTGTGTGTGTGTGTGTGTGTGTGTGTGTATGTGTGTTACTGGGGATTGAACCCAGGGACATTCTACCTCCAATCTACACCTCCAACCCTATTTTATTTTTATTTTGAAAC
>PVJS01036050.1:0-20662 GCA_004027185.1 Glis glis
GGAAGGAAGGAAGGAAGGAAGGAAGGAAGGAAGGAAGGAAGGAAGGAAGGAAAAGAAATTCAAATACAGCTCTCAGCTTTGTTACAGCTTACTTCCCCCAGAGCTTTCTGGAAAGTGGTCTGTGACCCAAGTGATGCTGAGTTAGGAACAACCTCCATAACGCAGCCCCTGCCATACTCAAAACCGTTCCTCCACTATCGTCCTTGAGGCAAGCTTTCAAACGTTCATCCTCCTTTCCCATGGAATGAGACCTTCCCGAGTCCTCGTGACCACGCACGCTCGCCGACACCCCCATGAGTAACGGTTGCCTCCTTTTTCCTCTAAACATGTCAGACGTTTCTGAACTCACAGAGGGTAAGCAGATTGTGCCATAACTTTCTAATACCCAACACCGACTCTGCTCTACATAGATGAATAAGACATGATCCCACCCTCAGGAAAACAAAAACCTTATTATGAAGATGAGAAGAATAAATGTTAATTTAAAAAAGGTGACCATGCAGAACAACGCTAGGGCATATAAGTAACAATAGTGAGAATACGAGCTGTGAAACCAGTTCACGTCTTTGCTCGGCCTCATTCCAGTGGCCGGACCACTGGAGGTGGAGGCTTAGAGCTCACCGTCCTGAACTGAAAAGTCAGGCATCCTTGGGGACCAAATGAAATGACCATGCAGGGTACCAGGCATGGTAGTAAATGCTGAATAAACAGAAACTCTTATTATTTTCACTTAAGCTAGTTCATGAAACTTCCTATAAGCCAGGTGTGGTGGCACACACCTATAATCCCAGTTCTTGGGAAGTTGAGAAAGGAGGATTGCAGGTTCAAGGCCAGCCTCAGCAATTTAGCAAGACATTCAGCAACTTAGCAAGACCCTGTTTCAATACCAAAAAATAAAATAAGGCTGGGAGTATAGCCCAGAGTTAGAATGCCCCTGGGTTCAATCCCCAGTGCCACAAAAATAGAAAATAAAATAACAAATAAACAAACCTTGCTACAGGAGTGGGATGGACACTGTGGTGTCTTATGGGTTAGAAAATGTTCATTACTGTACAGGTGGTGAGCTAATTATGGGTCAAAATGTTGTAGCTTTTCTCTTTACATATTAATATCACACCCTCAGTATAATGTGGTCTTAAATTACTTTTAAACAGCTGATATCAAAATGTATTGTACATGGAGAAACACAAAATATTGACTTGAGTTTGTCATTGGCCAGTATCTATGACTCAAATAAACAAATTTAGATATTGAATGCAGCCTAAATAATTTATTCTTTATTATTGTTTCTTGTGATAAAACTGTGTTCCAGATGAATAGATTTCTTTTCAACATATTCACCCTCATTTGCAATTACATTTTAATGTGTTTGTTCTGTTATGTGAATTTTAATTACCTATTCCAAACTTAGCTATAATTAGCCCACCACAATTTTAAATTTTTATCAGTTTTTCTTCCTTTGCACAGACATGTGAGGGAGATAAGCTATTAATGATTTCTGCCTGTGAAGCTTGGAATTAAATACCGGCAGAGTCGAGTAGATGACAGTTAAAAGGGTAATTGCCTTGTACACAGTCTGGCCCACCTGCTTTTGATTAAAATGCAGTTTCCCTGTTGGGTAGTACAAGGACCCAGCTTCTAACCCTGACATTCCACGGCGGATATAGAGGACCTGGAGTAAAAATAAGCAGCAAGGAAATGCAGAGAGTGGAGTTTAATACACATCAACTTTATGAGAATTAATAAATGCATGTCCCCATGAAAGAGATTTCTTCCTATCATTTCCTGGAAACTTCTATGTTCTTGGTTTCTTATCCCCCAGACTGAAGAATTCTTATCAGGTTGGAATACCTCCTTCTTCCTCACCCTCGACTTTAGTCAGCCAACAAATCGTATGTCTTCTTCCTTTACTAACATTCTCTCCGCCTAGTTATCTCTATAATTTTTATCTAAAGTCAAGTCCTGGGCACTTTATGTTGAGATTATAGCGACAGCCCCCCTCTGGTTCTCCTACCTCTGATTTCTCTCTTCTGCTTTCCAGTTCTCTGGGCATATCACCACCAAATTAACCTCTACAAGAAATCACTTTAACACTTCGCATCATCAATCAAAATTTACCAATGATTCTTCAGAGCCCACAAACACCGCGGGTCCTCAAATTTTGATTGAATAAATTCACAAACGCATGAATAATTATCTATATTCATATGTACATATTCATAAACAAGTCCTAGAAATTTCTCCACTCATTTTTACCTTAGACATTATGGATCTGTTTGTAGATCCTCTGCCTTCTTTAGTTGATAAAAGGTCTGTGTTAAGAATAAAAATAAAAAAGAAATGCATGTCCTAAAAATAAGTATTTTCAAAAAGAAGGCCCCAGAACCAACAAATTTTTCCTAGCACTTAAGGAAAAATAACACCGATCTTCCTTAGTTTTTCCAGACCATAAGGAGAGGTAATACTTCTCCACTCAAACCTTGAACCCCAGAGGACCCTGACAGCAAAACCAGACAAGAGTATACCAGGAAGTTGACATGACACACGTCATGTCAACAGAAATGTGACCCTAAACAAAAGATTAGCAAAGTGAGCCTAGCAATAAATAAAAATGAGAATGCATCATTATCAAATTGGAGTTAGCCCCAAAAGTGAGAAGTTTTCTTTTTCATTAGGCAATCAGTCAGTATAATTTAACAGATTAACAAATATAGGAGAAAAATCATGTGATTATCTTCAGAGATGCAGAGAAAGCAACTTGAATCTTAATCGCTTACCTCGCCATACCATTCCATATAAGTTGTAGATCTAAATGTAAAAGGTAAAACAATAAATTTTGGACAGTAATGTAAACATATCATTTAAATGGTATGTGGAACTTAAATGGACATTGATCAGCTTGTCACTGGAGAGCATTGTTTTCCTTTATTACCTTAGTTTTCTTTATTACAGTAAGATGATTAATAATAGATACCTCTTATTGAGTCCATATGATATGCAAAATGCTATGGTATTTATTTTACATAGACTATTTCCTTTAAACCTTATTACAGCTTTGGAATATAAAGATAATTATCCACATTTTATGGGTAAGGAACATGAATCTAAAAACAAATTAGCATGCTCACAATCAACATAGTTATGAAGTGAACTCTAAAGCCCTTTCTATTGCCTCCGAGTATTTATAGCTTTACTCTAAACCCACTGAAATATGTATTAATTGAGATTACACATGAAGGATGACTAAACTCAACCAAAACATATTTAATCCAAATTAAGCATCACATCAGAGTACTTGATGAGAACATTACTGAAAAATTATAGTCATTACTGTAATTTAATAAATAATTAGTAGGAATTTTTGGAAGTTTATTTCAGTCCTTGTAAAACTGAAGATATTATATTTACCAGAAGAATGATGAATATCTTTTGAAAAAGAAGGAAAATATATATATTTGGTCTTTCTGGATTCCTAAGTATCATAAAAGCCTGTATGTTAAAAGACTACTATTTATGCTGTGTTGTCACAGTGCACCAAGAGGTCCATATGGAGCTGCCTTTCTTTCATTGGAAGAGTTCATGCATGCACAGGCAAATGGAGTTATTGTCTTTCACCTTCCCAGGATTCCCTGATCCTCAACAAGCCCTTGGTGACTGATAAATGAGCAAATCTGATCTGTGTCCGTCTGCTTGGCTGTTATAGCAAAGTGGGTTACGAAGTGGCATTGGGTTGCTGAAACAACAAACATTTATTTCTCATGGTTCCGGAGGTTGGCAAGTCCAGGATAAGGGTGCCAGCATGTTGGTATGTGATAAAGGTCCTCTTCTTGGCTTAGAGATGGTCTCACATGGCCTTTCCTTGGTGTATGCAGAGGTGGGGGGATTTGGTACCTTTTCCTCTTTTTATAAAAGCATTAACCCCTTTGTGAGGGCTCCACTCTCAGAACTTTACCTAACCCAGGTTAACTCCAAAGGACCCACCTCCAAATCCCATCCCATTGGGAATTAGGTCTTGAACATTTGAATTGGTGGAAGCACACACTTTCATTCCACAGCATAGTCTTTAATTCAATTTTAGGAACTTGGTTTATACACAGTAAATTAATGAGTTCTCTTGCTCCTACCAAGGGAAAGAACCTACTATGTGTATGATACCTACTGTCTCAGTTTCTGCATGTTATATTTAACTAGACCTGCCTTACCCTTGATGAATAAGCTACATCAAGTTGAACAGGTTAAACAGTTTGTGCAGTCAAAAACTTAAGTGAAACAGAGTGGACATCACTACTCTTCTGGAAGGAGGGAAGCAGAATCATTATCTTCATGCCCTGGAGCCCATAAGATGAAAGAAAAACTGTAGCATCAATGATAATGACCTAGTTTCACTTGGAACAGGGCTGGTCTCTTGTTGACAGCTAATCGAAAAGAAATGGTTTCAGACAAAATGTGGGTGAACACCCTCTGTATGTTTGAACAGGGTGGGTAGAATCAAGGGGTGCATTGTTATGTTGTTAGATAATGCCTTTGAAGTCGAGCTAAAAATTAAAATGAAATACTTGAGCGAAAGTTATGGTAAATTTTTAATTAGGTCAGAAAAGCCCCAGCACTGGTGTTAGTAGTAATTCTAACACGCCTTCAGCTGGAAGTAAATGATGTGTATTACAGTTGGGGGACCTTTACCAGGGCAGATTTAATATGCAACTTGTGGTTTTGCATGTAGCACCAGCCTTCCTGTCTCCCAAAGATGTAGTTAACATTACTAATTTCCTTTCCATGAAGCCAACCTTTAAAATTTATACTTCACATGAACAAATTAGTCCTCACATTGCCTCTGAACATCAGGTCAAGTTCCTAAATTTTTTTAGAGCAAATCTGTATTTATGAGACATTTATAAGGCCACATAGAAATGACAAGTGATGGAGCTTGGGATTAAAAATTTGAATTTTCAGAGCCTCATCCCATCTCTACATAATTTCACATTTCTGTGATTTAAATTCTTTGGCTATAGTATGTGTAAAGATCAAATGATCTCGTGCTGTGTTTTCATAATTACTTTTCTTTTTATTTATATATGCTTTTCTCTTCAAGTAAGGATTTAAAGTGACTTATTCTTAAAATGCAATACCAAAGAGTACAAAGTCTAAAATAAGAAGCTCAAGATGACAAAAGGGGGAAAATAAGGAGAAAAGGCCAGATAAAGTCAGAATTAAATTCACTTATACAATGTAGGACCCTTATATTTGCACAAAACAAGATACAGACTTTGCAGCTTTGCTTTCTTGGGGCCAATGCAAAGAGATTATTAGTTCTGCAATGAAAAAACAAACGTGATATCCAAGGCGCACAATTATTCCTGAGCTTAATACCAGAAAGAAATTGTTCACCTGCATCCACATGAAGACCGGATCTGTGCTCGAATGAGCCACCATTTTGACAATATCCCGAGAGTAAACACAGCACATGCCACGTGGGAGATTCTTTGAAGTCACTGAGACAGAGGGAATACATTGGGGTTTTAAGACATAATGACACAGAAAATTTCTTTACTTTTCAAAAACACAAACTACTGGTATTGTCCTCCCTGTTTACTCAGATGATATTACTTGTCAAAAAAGACCCTGAGACTCAAGTCACTGCTCAACTGAGACTGTCAGCTGGGCTGGCCCTGAAGCAGACACCTCTTATTATCAGTCATGTTCTTCCTTCCCTGAGGTTGTCAGAAACAAAGGAGGTCAATTCATGGTCACCTCTGCCAAAATTGTTTTCCCTGCCAGTCAGAGATAAGAAGGTCTAAAACTATAAATGTGGGCAGACATGGATTGTTGGGTATTTTTTTTTCAAATTCAAGTTTCTTAAAGGAAAATACTATTAGCCAAGGATGGAAAGAAAGCAGAAACTGGGGAAACATCTGGTTACATTTCAGGACAATATGACCTGAAATATCATCACTGAGAAGCTCAAACTCCAAGTATCACATTGCAGGCTTAAGTGTTCCAATAATTAAAAGAAATGGCCACAAAGTAGGAGCCACATGGAGAGCAAGATGTTAGCTTATTTATGGACCAGGCGGGTAGTAGTCAGTGGCTGTCACCATCCAGGATTGGTGGGTAAACTATGCTGGAAAGCAAGGCTTGACTCTGAAGACGGGTGAGGTATCAAACCCCTTCCACCGACTGGAGGATGTTGGGCCCCAACTATTGGCCTGAAATGTTGGGACGATGAGCAAACATCCGGTTCACTGCATGAAAACTGGAAGTGAAAGTGATTTCTGAGCCCAGTCATAAGAAACAGCAAGGGCCAAGCTTGGTGGCACACCTGGAAACCCCAGTTCTTGGGAGGCTGAAACAGGAGGATCGCAGGTTCAAAGCCAGCCTCAGTAACTTAGTGAGACCCTGTTTCAAACACAAAAAATTACAAAATGGGGAGGGGGCTTGGGGTGTAGATCTCAGGTAGAATACCCCTGGGCTCAAAAGGAAGGAAGGAAGGAAGGAAGGAAGGAAGGAAGGAAGGAAGGAAGGAAGACTGGGGCTGAGGTTGTAGCTCAGTGGTGTTTGCCTAGAATGCAAAAGGCCCTGGGTTCAATCCCCAGTACTGCAAAAGAAAAAAAAATCACTAATGAAACATGGTCCAGTGGATATAGACACTCACCAATCAACAGAGCTACTCCTCCTTCAGAGGAAGAGAAAGTACAGAGGTGGAGGGAGAGGCAGGAATATTCCAGAACTGCCTACTCACAGAGAGGAATCAAGCTCTCTCCCATGGAAATCAGGGAGAAGGTAAACAGTGGTTTCCAGCCAAGCAGGGCCAAGTTTATGACTGTGCAACCTGCACGGTCGCGCAGGGGCTCCTGCTCAGAAGGACCCTGAGTTTGGTTTAATGCTCTGTGATGCTGTCCTGAAAGTCTTGACAATTTTTGAACAGGAATCTGCATTTTCATTTTGCACTAAGCTCCACAAATTATGTAGCTTGCTGCAACCAAGAATTAAGACAACAGTAACATCAAAGAAAGTGACAGTGAGCTGGGGCAAAAATTGTCTAGATATGAGGGAAACTGACACCAGGGTCAGTAGATGACAGCAACCAAAGGAACAGTGGTTAATATGATCTGATGGCATGAACAAAAGTTTTGGGATGGGGGGAGGAAGAGAGAAATGCAGAATGCCTTTCTCACATCCACACCATTGTTTGAGGGTTAAAGGAGAAAAACAGCCAGTGCTTGCGAGGGCTGCAGGACAAACAGTGTCTTTAAGGGAGAGTGATTGTTGGGGTGTGTGTCTATCTGTTGGTCTGTCTGTCTATCTGTCTGTCTTGACATCCAGAGGGGCAAAAGAGAGGCATCCAGAAATTTTAAGTTGGTAAAATGTTACCTAAGACAAGGACAGTAAAAAAAAAAATGCTGGTTATATGGTCCATACAAGAATTACAGCCATGGGAACAGGGTAGGCTGTGGGTCTCCCTGGTCTTCTGAGATGAAACCTTTTGACCTCTGACCTTGAAGGGTCTGGGAGACACATTAGGAGACACCTGGGAACGGCTGAGAAAGTCTTGATCCCCCTGCTTTGTGGAGAGATTTCACGCTCTCTGCACCTTCCCTTATTCTTTCTGGCCATTATCAAAGCAAAGCAGAAATTATTAAGACACATTATATATCCAAAATAAAGGGAATAATAATATTTTTCAATATATTGAAAATATTAGGAGGTCAATACTAAAAAATATAAAGGAAGATAAAAAGATACAGGGTGGGTTGAATATAAAAACCAGAATTTAAAATATCAAAAGTTACAAGTTTAAAATAAGGTTAAATAGACCAGACTTCAAATAAAAGATAAAAGGCCAATAAGATTAGAGGATAACTCCTCCCCAAATTGGTCTACTCATTTGTTGATATGTTAACTTTAGGCTGAAGCAGCAATCAGGTAATTAATTCATTCTTTTCCCTACCACAGGGAAGAGGAAATGTTTGTTTTCAGTGGGACTTTGATGTCACAGAAATAAAAACAAGCAAATAAATAAAACTAAAAACACTAAGAAAGAAATTAGGCACACCCAGGAAGTTTCCAGAAGATGGGTTTTCTACTTGCCCTGCCCCAAGTTGACTCAGTTCTATCTGGCTCATTCTTGTGAACACTTCCTGGCAAGCTAAGCAAGGCACCAGATCTTACTTTTGCTTTTAAAAGCATTATCTTCACAAATTCAAATATAAATGAGATGTGGATGGGTGATTTTGGATGTTTGGCTATTTCAAAGAATAGGGAGAAGAAAAGAGGTGCACATCTTTATTCTAGTTCAGTATAGTCTGAGCTCTATTCCTCCTCATTTTTTCCTAGCCTCTGCAGAGGCTTGTGCAGTTTTATTTATATTAATAGACTTGGGTGTTGAGGCTATAAGCATCCTTTAATAGCATGGAAATAAACGCTCACATTCCATGCTGATATTATCTCCCAAATTTCTTCTCTCCTTCAGTGAAACTTTCCAAGCTACCCAATTCGTATACTAATATTTGCAGATAACTACTTTATATTTCAATGCACTGAGTCATTTTCTTCCATGCTTCTCATTCTGATACCTCGATTTTAGCCTCTGCATTTTCTTTCTGCAGAGATCCAGTTTATTGATTACAATTTCTGCCAAGGTCATTTATTCCTGAAAGTTCAAATGGGCACCACTACAGACAGAGATTCATCCTGACTCCTGAACTGATATACCATATATTTTTTCCAGTTACATCTAAAGCAAGCACCTGCTGCCTTTTTTTAACATTTTTGTTTTGCTCTTGATCTTATTGCTGGAGAAATTCCAATATGGTTCTTAAGTCTTCTGATGAATTCCTCCCAGTCATTTCCTTTCTCCTCTCCACGTGATGCATGCACTCAACGCTTAGAACCATATTGTCCTTTATTTTCATTTTATGACAAATTGTCCAGTAATGGCAGAAAGATTTTATAAGACCTTATATTTTAAATCTCTCATGATCCCCTAAACATTCAGGTTTGTCTTTAGTTCTCCAGAGCATAAAATTGCCCTGTTTACATTGAAAACAAACAGGTTTTCAATAGTGGCTTTTGAAATTTCGCCCAAATCAAAAGCAATAGAAACCCATTTTCAAAATGAAAATGAGGGGGTTTTCCATTATCCTAACTCTTTGTGCTTTTGTCCTTAACAATATTTTAGGCTACAAATGGTATCAAGCATGTCTTTGAGCACTCCCACTTCAATCTCAAATCAGCCATGTTTAGTATCACTTCATTAGATTTTACAGTCAATACCACCATTACAGACTTGATTAAATGAATTCCACTGGGTTCTATAACATTAATTATAGCTGCACAACTCCTGCAGCCATCAGAGAATATCCATTATGTATGACTCCATCCACAGGAAGAGAAGCTGCTCTCTGGGTGATGTCTTTTCAGAGGATATCTGTAGAGCCTTGTTGATCTTAGCAAATAGAACCTATTTAAGAAGAACATCTAATAAGATAAGACTCTGTGGAGCCGTTACCCCTCAAAGAGTAAAACAGCAAAAGCAATGTGCTCTAGTGCTTGTGAACCCAATTTTGCTTTTGCCTCCTACTTCAACTTTGCCCAGTCCTACAATGAATAGGGTTTCCCTTAGATTAACCATTATTCAATGAATGCTTATTAAGAAGCAATTATACTGCTTACTTTGCAATATAAAATATAAAAATACTCCAATCTCGAGGAGTTTATATAGGCTGCAATATCAACTTGTGCAATATACATATATATGCAATATGTAATATACATATATTGCACACCATTGACGTTACACACCATATATATTGCACACCATTGAGAGATATATATATTGCACATCATGATATTACATTGATATTATAGAGTTTATAATGTGTCCGATGAAGCAAGTGTAGATTAATCCCCACATAGAAATATTTCACATTAATATCCAAATCTGGGATGTTTTCATGAAAGAAAAAACCTAGATGTCGAAATCTACTTGAATTCCACAAAATTGACCCTCCACATGATTAGCTAATTCCTCTCAAATTTGAGTATTTTTTGTTATTGTAGAAATTGTTTGTAGAAATTTTCTGAGTAGAGGAGATATTAGATGCAAGAAATTAGTTGAGAAGACCCAAAATATTATGAGCAAGAGAAACATGTAGTTAGAAAACAGTTGATTTGAAAGGTATGTATATTCATGCAACTATTTATCTCTGAACCATGCAGGCATGGTTTTTGATTTACTCAACAGAGTGTCCTCACTAGGGATTTGGAATTTCTCTCCAGCCTACGACTCCTGACCAGAGACTCTATTTTGGCTCTATTTTGTCCTCTCTTTTGGCTCTTCATATCTTCTTATGTGTCGTCCTCTTCATTTCTGACCAAAGTGCTCTATTGTTGAATCCAAGCTGCTCTTTTCTTTGCTGGTTATTGGAGTTAAGACTCTGAATTTACTTAATAGATTGGGGTAAGATCTTTAACTGCATTACTACTATTAATACTGTTCCTCTTTTACTTTATCAAATATTATTTTCCTTTACATCTGCTTTCTAAACGTAATGCCAACATCCTGACTCAAACTGAGAAATCATTTTATTCCCATGAGAAGAAAACAACACATTTTTCTCTCATTTTTGTAGAAAAAGCCATATTATCCAACACATGATTTTGAGTCTTATGGCTTCTAAACCTGGGCAAACACTCTTCATTTTTACATAAAATATCTTGTGATACGATATATGACCATGACAGTGACCACTCTAAGCTCTAGATAAAAACATTAACCCTTTCCCGCTCATCACACAAGGATCACACTAACTCAGAGAATTGGCTTCCAGTGCCAATAAGCAACTTGAGCCACAACATTCAAGGAAGAATTCATTGGTAAGATTAACAGGGCTGTTTCTTCTTTTCAATATGCTAGGCAAAGGGCAAAAACAATATCATCTATTCATCTTGGGCTCAGTTAAAGGAAAAAAAAGAGTTTGGGATATATTCTATTTCTATTTCTGACAGATGATGTTTTCCCCCAAGAGTTGTCTTATACATTAAATGAGAAGTTATTTTAAACAAATGTGTTAGGACGGTCTCACAAGAAGGAACATTTGCTTATTCTGCAAATTTCCCAATTGAAGATTGAACTCAAGGGCATCCTACCTCTGAGCTACACCCCCAGCCCTATTTTATTTTTTTATTTTGAAACAGGGTCTCACTAAGTTGTGGAGTACCCAACTAAGTTACTGAGGCTGGCCGCGAACCTGCAATCCTCCTGTCTCAGCCTCCCAAGTACTGGGATTACAAGCATGTGCCACCACGCCAGCTAAAAGTATTGCTTTTAAGGATTAAATTTTATAACATTCAATCATTATTAGACACTTACTATCAATTTGTGTACTAGTTGCTTTTTCTTCTGCTATCTTATATACCAGGGACATAAGTGATTCAATAATTATTAATGGGATAAATGAAATAAAATGGATGGACAAACAGTAGCTATTTAATACAAAATACATGAACGGACATTAAGATATGTGATGCCTTATAGTTTTTAAAATAGTTTTTGCTTAATTAAATTTACATTTTCAAGTCTTTATAGAAGAAAGAAAATTTGATGGAGGGGATGATTGTGAAGTCTGTCGGCCTAGGACTGTGCCTGCATTCTTGCACAATGTTTATTCAGGAAAAGAAAATAATGACTTATAAATAGGCTGGTCCACGCTGGCCTAGCTTCTGAGCACAAACAGATGTAACAAATTCTCAGTGATTCAGGGCAATCAGATCAGGAGTCAACAGTAGAAAGTCCCACTTGGGGTTTTTGTTACACACAGTGTGTTTTATTTTATTCTAGGTACAACATATTAAGAGTTAATCTGAAAGACTAGAGAGTGATGAGGATGTAATTCATTTAACCAATGTTACTGAATTTCTCCTAATACTACTACTGGACAGGCTCCTTGAAAATACGAGGTATTTTTCCTCAAAATGCCAATACTAGATTATATCAAGAAACTCACATTCTGTGCAGGAGGAGGAGAAGTAAGCAGACAATTACAATATGGTATTGTTCTCTACATTGTCCTCCCCTCCCCCCAAAAAAATTATCTCTGTCCCTTCCCCAGGGTGCAGGACTCTGGGTCTGTCTGTGAGGAGTACACATTTTAGAAGCTACATTTTCTAGGAATAGAGTTTTCAAATCTGGATAGACTGCCAGGCCTGGGTTATCTTCCTCTTCTACCCAAGCAGACTCAGCAGTATATCATAAATTAACCAGGGGCAGATCAGTCCTTCATCTCTTTCTTTAGACCCTACTTCCCATGTGGTTTCCAGGCTGGAGACACTGGCCAGTGTCTTCCTCCAAAGACCAACTGAGCACTGGTCTTTGGAGGAAAATTTGCTGACTTTTTATGCAGCTTATTCCCTGGCACTGGTGGGTGGGTCTTAGGCACATTCTTGCCCCTAATATTCACACCCAAGGCTTGGGTTAGCTGGTGGGAAATCTAATGGAACAGATCTCGTGGCCTGTTATAGATTTAGGGTGTTTAAGCATAACTAGCTTGGTAGGGGAGATTTTGGATTTGGTCAGTCTAATCTATTAAACTTCTGCATTGATTTGTATAGCCTAAATAATAAACAGGTCTACACAAGGAGGAAAGAAAACACAAAGAAAGAGTATCCAGGCCTAGTTGGTGGTTGCAGAAGAAGCAACAAGGGCTGTCTTCTAGAAGAGTAATCAGACCGGCGAAGGATGTTCCATGCAGAATGAGTTCTGTGTGTCCAACCTCAGAAGTGTCACAGGGCAAAGACAAGTCAAACTGCACCTCCAGTGAGAATCCAGAAGCAATATTCCAAAGGGAATATTTGAAGGACATGAGAACAGTTTGTCTGTTAAGAGAAAGCTTTAATAGAAGCATTCTTATTTTTAAGGGTATCCTATAGATGATCTATTAAGCTTACTTTCATTTTTCCAGATGGAATTAGCAGCAAGATGGAAATGGATTCTGCTCAATATGAAGAAGTATCTCCTACAGGATTTGTCTCACAATGAGAGACTGGCTGCCCCTGGATCTCTTCACGAAAAACCATAGAGATATGCCTGTGCATGTTGAAAAGGGCATTCCTATGTCAGGTGGGAACTCAGCTGAAATGGGATCTCTATCTCTATCTCTATCTCTCTCCAAATACATATTTTAAAGGGGAAGGAGGAAAAATATTACATTTACATACTGCAAACTTTTACTTATCTGAGATAGGACATGGTTAAAGGGGAATTGTTATATATTTCAACAAAATACACTTGAGCTAAAACTCTTCTAAAAATAATTCCATATTTCTTCAAACTTCAAGAAACACTCCCAAATCTTGCAGGGCCTCACAATTATTCCTTGCATATATCCTAGCACTTACAGCATTGTATTACATTTTACCTGTTCACTTTTCTTTCCCAAATAAACTATGAGCTCCTTTAAAGCCAGGACTGCTATTTATCTCAGTATCTCCGACGTCCATTACAGTTCCTGGCACACTGGAGGCTCATAGTGAATTAATGAGTCAATCTCTTGATAATTGCAAATTTAGGGATTGTGGCATTCTTAGTGCATTTGCTACAAAACAACACAACAGAGTTCAATGCAGTGGTATTGACACAAGTGTTCATTTTGCTTATCTCCATAGTTTTCCTTTTTCTTTCTATTATGTTTCCAAGGATGAGGCTCTCCCACATTGAAATCTCAAGTTTCTGATCCAAACTTTGCCTCACTCTTACTTTTTATTATTGTTGGTGGGGTTTTTTTAGTCAACTTTTTTTCTTAGATGCTTCTTGTAATCTGTCAGGTGGAGTGAAATTACTAGCCTCGTTAAGAGTGGGCATCTGTAAGTGACTGCATGCTGGGCATGCATAAAAGCTTCTACGACCTTTTGCTGGCACTCTGATAAGTTCTCTGAGGGATGATCAGCTCTGTTCATTTTGTGATGTTATCTGATATTTGATTGACTGGGTCATTTACACATTCTTATCTGGTTTGTTTGTTTGCATATGCTGCAAGCTTAGCCAGGATCAAACTCTGTGTCAAGTTCCTTTAATAATTTAGAAAGTTCAATTTACTTCCAGCTTACTATTCATGTGAGAGTTTGGTAGGGATGGGGGGGTCCCCTAATGATATAATGTAGTTTACACAGGAGCTAAATGGTCACAGGCCTCCTTCACATCTCTGTGGACACCTATCTTATTAGTTTCCTCATTATCCATAAATAGAAGGAGAGACAGCACTGAATTTTCCAAATACATTTGCTTCTGCTTTCTTGTGGGCAGGTACTGGGACTTGCCATATTACATTTGAATTTTGGCTGTTTTTCTTGGAAACTTTGTTAGCCCCTTATACATTTAAATATTATTTTAATATTGAAAATGGTTTTAGGGGTTCTCTATATATTGAGCATGGTGCCAAGTATGGCATGATAAATAGGAGCAACTATAAATTCTCATGTCCCTAAAGCACTAAATGATACCTACTGTATTGCTCACATGGAATTAAAAAATAGAAGGAAACAAAGCTAAATTAGCAATGTTAAATGGCCCCCTTTGCATTTTTCAGACACAACCTCCCAAGTTTCCAAAGGTTTCAGATGGAGGCAGATAGAGCCAGAAGAAGGAAAGCATGAAACTTCATAAGAATCCGTCATGGCATGACTGCCTGTATAGGTAAAGCACACTGCCCATGAAGTGACAAAACAGTAAAGTCCCTAAATCATTGCCAGAGAGAAGGCTAGAGGTGATAGGTGAGCTGTCTATGAAAGAGCTCATTGTCAAACAATAGGAAAAGTCACTTTGTGATAGAACATCAGTTTTTCACAATGCTGTGAGAAAAGATAGCTACAGAGAGAATCTACTCCCAGAACCACACCCATTTTTAGCCATGTGTTGAGGTCTTAATATGTGCAGAGCACTAAGCTAAGCAACCATCATACATTACTTTATTTAATCCACACAAAATGTCTCCATTTTACAGATGAGGAAACTGGGAGCTGGGAGGTGAAGTAATTCACTATTATACCAGGTTTCTAGACAAATAAAGCAGTTGTTGTCTGTGAGCATATTTAAGAAAATTACCTCCCTAGAACCCAACTTATTATTTTAGGTAAACTCTGGGTCTTTTAAGATGCAATGAATAAAAGCTTAGTAATTAGAAAATGGACGACAAGATACAGAGAAACATAGCCCTGAGCAGCACCAGGCTGCATTCTCTTGATTTCAATCAAGGGTATCATGCTCAGACTTGCATGTTCCAGTAAGCAGCACATCTTCTTGATGCCATCTTAGCAAAGTTTATTTCTGCCCAGGGTGCAACACGTATTCTCCCAACATAGAATATTCATGTTGCATAAAAAATAGACTGATTCAGGGATATCAGGGCTGAACAGCTTTCACTGTGCCTCATTCAGCCCTTCAAAGAGATCTTGCTTTATTGCATGGACTTTACTTTCCCTTTATCCTTACTATGTTTGCCATGACTTTATAACTTGAAATTTCTAACACTATATCTTGAGACCTTTTGCTCTATGAGAATTTTGTCTTCCATATAACATCCATATTGTAAGAGGCAGTGGTGTCTCTATGTAGAAATTTGATTTAGATAAGGCATGTCCACAAACACAGTTGCTTATAAGAAACAGATTCAATCCATTTACAAAGTAGTACCTCATTAAAATACCAGTGACATGTTTTTAAAATACAAGTGTAGCATTTATAAAGCCCAAAGTCCTACACAAACACATGGATTGAATGCAATTCCCTTTTAACAAGCCATTAACTATGATTGCAGCTGAGTCTCACTTTATTATAGCCCCAGACTTCATGTTAGCCCTCTCTTACCTGCCCCAGCCCCTGTCTTGGGATCAGCACACTTCACAAAGAATAGGTGAGATGTCAGAGCTCCTATCTAACCCTTCAGCAAAGATCTTTGCAAGCACTTTGTCTAAGCTAAAATCAACTGATGACTATCACTAAAAATTACTCAATATTTTCTTGTCTATAGGACAGAAGCCCAAAATTTGAACTAATACCCCTTACCTAAACATGATATAAATACCGATTCCCATACTATTTTTGACATTTCTGTTCTCTGACTCAACTGCAGAATCAGATTATTAATAATCATAGGCTATTATTCATTCAATAATAGCCATTCTTTCAGGTCCTGGCATGTGGGGGCACTGTCCTTGGTGCTGAAAATATGGCAAACACAAAAACCAAGTCCCTGCCCATGAGGAGCTTATAGTCTAAGAAAGAGATTAAAAACCAAACATATATATGTCAGATGATGATATGTACTGCACAAAAAGAATAAAACATGAAAAGGAAGCTAGATAGTAGGAGTGGGGTGCTGTTTTAAAAGGGTGGTCTGGAAAGGATTGACTGATATTCTAGCAGAGACGGGAGCAAAGAGAACCTCCCACACAGGCAGGAGCATGCCCCATGATTTAGAAGAATATCAGGGAGACAAGTGCAGCCAAAGTGAAGTAAAGAAGCAGAAAATGGCAGCAGGAGAGGTCCAAGAATATGTGGGACTCTTGCCAGTCCTCTATGATCTTGTAAATATTTAAAGGAGGACAGTAGGAATTTTGCTGACTTCTACATTGAATTTGAATTCTGAGTATGATAATTAAATTTTGATGACTGAGCTATGAGGAAGAAAAGACCTCAAACTGGTTGGATGATGTCTGGAAGTAAAATACTAAAGAGCTAGATGATGCATTGAAAAGAAAACAGTTAGGTCATAAATAATTAGGTTAACAATCACTAATTAAGTGCCTACTTTGTATCAAGTGCTGTGCCAACTACCAAAAATTCCAGAATACAACATTCTGCCTTCTCATAGGACTTAGAAATACCTGCATTAAAGAATAATAATCCTTATGACTGATCCTTTTTGGTCTGAAGGAGATAACATTTATAATGGGCTGTGTAGTATGTGAAGAAGTAGGTTGCATATCAAGTACCCAGTCATTAACCATCAGATGTATAATATGTTCTCAGTACTTTAGGATTTCATTTTTTCAAAAGGTGAAACATGTTTCCCTTTCCAAATGCTTTTTTAGCTGCCAAGTAAATCAAACATAAAATGTGCACACAAAGACTTTAGTTAACCACCCTTTGACATTTTCCACAATTTACAAATTACCTGAAAAGAAAATAATGTGCATTTCATGTATCTGTAGATGCAAAGGCAACTACCCTAAAACTTAGTGGCTTAAAATAATAATTTATTATCACTTCTTAGTTTCTGCATATCTACAGGGCTCATCCAGGGCAGTTCTGAGTTGGAACTGTTTATGCAGTTGCAGTCAGATAGCAGCTGAGACTAGAGTCATCTGAAGGCTCGACTGGGCTGGACTTCCAAGATGCTCACTCACATGTCTGGCCACTGCTGCTGGCTATTGGATTGCAGCTCAGCCACAGCTGTCAGATAAGGATCCTACCAGTGGCCTCTACATGTAGATTCCTTAAGTAGTGTCTCAAAAGTGAGTGTTCCAGGAAATCCAGTCAGGAACTGGAAGCCTTCTTATGGGTGAGCTTTGGAAGTCCTAATCACTTTTGCTACATTCTACTGGTCCAGAAAATCACTAAAGCAAGTCTCAAAGAGAGGGGAACTGGACTTGATCCTATAATGTATGAGGCAAAATAAACATACAGGGAGGAAAGAAAGTAATGGTAACTATCTTGGAGACCATGTCCCACAGCACAATATTCAGAAATGACAGTATCATGAAACATATTTTTTGTACTGGAGATTGCACGCAGGGGCATTCTACCTCTGAGCTATACCCCCAGCCCTCTTCTATTTTTTTATTTTGAAACAGGGTCTTGCTAAGTTCACAAGGGTCTCACTAAATTGCTGAGGTTGGCTTCAAACCTTTTATCCTCCTGTCTCAGCCTCCCAATTACTGGGATTACAGGTGTGCACCACCATGTCTGACTTATGAAACATTCTTCAGATATGGCTTTTCTTTAATGACAGATACTTAAGCGTTTAGGTGTAATTTCTTTTGTCAAGAGTGACCTATAAAGAGTAAGCACTCAATAAATATTGCTAACTGATTGACCAAGCCCCAGCTCCCCATCCCCATTTGTTATAGATATACCAGGAAATTTTGGATGTGTAGGAACCTTAGAACTTTGTCCAGTCATGTTGGAGTCAGAAGAACAAACATAAAAAAAATAATAGTGGTCATTTATCAGAAAGCATATTCTGATAAATGATTACTTTTCAGAAAGCATATTCATGGTCATCAATTCATTTGATTTCAGAACTACTCACATGAGGTAAACAGAAAAAGCAATATTATTGATCTCTTCAACTTAGAGATAAAAATCCCAGAGAACTGAATGGTTTGCATAACACATAGCTAATAAACAGAGGAATTACAATTTGAAAACTTCAGAACCAAAAATCTAACATTCTCATACTAAATCATACTATCTTCCCGGTACATATCAGGGGAGAGTGTTTGATTGCCTTCCATGACATCAATAATAGTACCAGCTAAGTTTTAGTAAACGTTTATGTGCCAGGCCCAGAATTAAGCCCACCAGTGCCTTTAATCTAGGCAGCCTGGTTAGTGCCCAAACTCTATACTCTGTCAAAATATTGTTGAAATACTTCAAAACATACCCAGTATCTCTTAAGTTCCCTGTCAAGCTGATTTGAGAATGATTTGAATCCTTCTTGAATCTTTTTATACTTGAAACTTTTAAAAAAGTTTTTATTAATGTGCTTTTACTGGTGCATTATAATCTCACATCATAATATAAATCATGTTGACAGTGGCATACATGCACTCGGCATTTGGTGCCCCCCCGCATCCCCATTTCCCCCCTTCACAATACAGAGTACTGAGGTTGACGTTGGTATATTCACATATGTACACATAGTCAATGGTAGAATTTCCATTAATGAAGCTCAGTCTTCCCCCTCCCCTTCCCTTAGTCTGCCTCCCTGGCTCCACTGAGGTTTCCCCTCCATTATCTGGAGTCCCTTTGGTATCCCTATACTCCCTAGCTTGTGCATAGTAGAGGAAACATATGTCCCTTCACTTTCTGTGATTGGCTAATCTCACTTAACATAATGTTCTCCAGGCCCTTCCATTTTCTTGCAAATGACATCATTTTGTTCTTCTTTATTGCTCAGTATAATTCCATTGTGTGTATACTTGCAACTTTTACTATCTCTTTCACTAAGGTTTACTTAAAGTTCAATCCTGCTTATGAAAATTAGAAATTGGTTTGAGTCTCGTGTAGACAAAACTTTTTTTGTGGCCATACATGTTCTTGACCCTGAATAACTATCTATTAATGTTGGCATTTTTTTTCACAAGGAGAAATTTAAAAATGGAATGGGTGGGCATCAGCATAGCTTTGCCTCTGCCAGTCACTTGGCTTCACATAAAATATTAAACTTGGACAAGATTCTCTTAGAGGCTTCTTCCAACTCTAGCATCTTCGACTATGCCCCATCATGACATAAGGTGTATGAATTCTTGGTGACAGATCATGAGGACAACTTTGCAATTAAATGTAGCCTTTTCTTTCTAATTCGTTGGTATCTTCCTATACATTGGCAGGAAAAATGGTTAAAATCCCGGTGTTTAGCCAGGCGTGGTGGTACACACTTGTAATCCCAGTACTTGGGAGGCTGAGACCAGAGGATCAGGGTTCGCGGCCAACCTCAGCTACTTAGTGAGGCCCTCTGCAACTTAGTGAGACCCTGTTTCAAAATAAAGAATAAAAAATAGGGCTGGGGGTGGATCTCGGAGGTAGACTGCCCCTGGGTTCCATCCCTAGTACCACAAAAAAAAAAAAAAGCGGCGTATATGACATTTTTACTAGCACTGTTTTATATTAGGTCTTTAATATAGATTACAAATATGTTTGTGGCCAAAGAAAAATAACTGAGAAAAATAGCTCTGCTTTGCATGCTATTCCGGGGGCATTTAGTCTTAAAGGAAGTGTGATAGGAAGAGAGAATTGGGCTGACAATCAAAAGCCCTCGGTCAGGGCTCTGTCTATAACCTTGGACAGGTCACTCCCCAGCTTGTTTCTCCATCTGTAAAATAAGAAGTGTAGAATGAAGTGATCTTCCAGTCCCATTCAGCTTTAAATTCTACATTTAAACTTGTGCTGATAGTCAGAATTTGAAGATAAGAATATAAATGAGAAAGCACACTATTTCCTTTGTAATTTATATGCTATCTTCTGCTGCAGAGTTGTGAATACATTTGACATAAGGTGAAATGAATGGATATTAGTGTTACTACATAAAAAGTCTTTCATATTTCCTAGGAATTGGGAAGGTGGGGAAGAGGACAAATCAAAACATCTTCTAACCTGTCACCTGAAAAGGCTCCGACCTTCTTTTTAGAAAAGGGAAAAAAGATTTGGCAATATGTACTCTAAAAGTAAGCCAACTATACCAATCCTTGATTTTGAAGATATTGGGTTTTATTCAAGGCAAACATTTTGGATAAATAAGATTTTCTTAAGTCAAACAATGTTGTAATTCTAAGTAACTTATTTAAAATATATCTTCTTAATTCATTTTTCACTGTTGGCTAATGGTTTTCTTTTGTTGTTGTTTTCTTTTTTTTTTTTTTTTGCGGTACCGGGGATTGAACCCAGGGG
>PVJS01036051.1:0-20664 GCA_004027185.1 Glis glis
GCGCTACACCCCCGGCCCTATTTTTTATACTTTATTTTGAAACCGGGTCTCACGAAGTTGCGGAGGGCTCACTAAGGAGAGAGAGAGAGAGAGAGAGACAGAGAGAGACAGAGACAGAGAGCGAGAGAGCTGAGGCTGGCCACGAACCCGGATCCTCCGGTCTCCACCTCCCAAAGTACTGGGATTACAAGCATGCACCACCACGCCTGGCTTATTCTTTATTTTGAAACAGGGTCTCACTAAGTTTCGGAGGGTCTCATTAAGTAGCTGAGGCAGGCCGTGTACCTGCAATCCTCCTGTCTCTGCCTCCGAAGTACTAGGATTACAAGTGTGTGCCACCACGCCCGGCTCCGTTTTATTCTTTAAGCAAAGCTGATTCTCTTAACAGGTGCTCATGGAGCTATGAAAACCTGTCAGAGCCAGGAGCAGGCAGGCCCCCGCGGCAGGCAAGGCTCTCAGCACGCAGGCCGCCGCTCACCGCCTTCTGAAGCTCTGACGGTGTCCACCAGATCTGGGCTGAGGCTGAGGAAGCCTCGCTGTCCAGCCGAGGACGCATTACTGCCTCTGGGGTGTGTGTGTGGGAAGCACCCTTGGCCAGCCAAGAGGAAGAAACCAGAGAGCCTGACCAAGCTGCAAGGAGGGACGGAGACAGGAGGTCTGCTACAGCAAGGATGCTGACTGATCGACACTGTGAGTCTCAGCAAAGGGCAGAGAACATTCCAGAAGCCAGGTGAGAAAGGGGTTGCAGGGAAATGCTGGAGGTTTGGAATAGAGCTTGGCCACTCCTGGGACCCCTAGATTGGCTTGCTGTCACCCTCTTTCCCAGCCTGCCTGGCAGCTTCCCTGTGTCCCCAGCTGCTATGAGTATTATGATGGATATTATGATGTTGATGTCATGTTGATGTTAAAGTGTGATATTAATGTAAACTCCCTATTCTATTGTAATGAATTTCAGTACTATACTGCACCCAAATTGATGTGAAAACTTAGTGTTAGAATTAGATATATGGGATCATGGTTACCAACTGAAGACACCAGCATCACCAGACAGCCATGACTGATAACCATGGAAGGCCCCAGCTGATATGGCAAACTGGCAAGGCGTAGCCCACAGCCCGGAGCACCTAATCTGCAGAAACCAGCCAGGCAAAAGGGTATAAAAACCCAGGCCTGAGACTGCTCAGAGACTCTCCTCGACCGCGGGGATACTCTGTCCGGTTGGAGGCTGAACTCTGACTCGGCTCGCTCTGCGAGTCGCTGTCGGGCAATTCCTCCTAACCTAGACTCTCCCCAGGGGAACTCTGTCCGTTTGCCTTGTGGAGGCTGCAATTCCTCCTAGACAACACGGACTTCCCCAAGTCTCCCAACCGGAGCCTGTCTGACCCTGTGCCTCTTGAGACATCGACGGCGGAGCAGAGATTGAGGAGCATCGTGATCACTGAAGAGCATGTGGTAAGACCCCCAACGTAGGACTTAGATTAAAATTAGACATATGGGATCATGGTTACCAACTGAAGACACCAGCATCACCAGGCAGCCATGACTGATAACCATGGAAGGCCCCAACCGATATGGCAAACTGGCAAGGAAGGCATCGGTAAAACATCCCTTATGGATGAATACTTGCCCCGTCATTGATTTACACGTATGAGTGTAACCAGCTCATGACTCCAGCCTCCATGTGGTCCTCAGCCTTCTGTTTCCAGCACCTCCTCCTGTCTTCTACTTCAGTCTGAACTCCCCCTGCTGTCTGTCAGAAAGGAGGTAGGTCAGATGCTCCGGGGAGAGATGGCCGGCAGGGCACAGGCTGTTGGGCAGTGCGGGAGCCTTCCTCCAGAACATTCTGAAAGAAGTGATGGCCAGTAAGTCCTGGCCCTAGAGAGCAGAGACCCTGGAACCACACTGGAATGGGAGCGACTTCCAGGAACCCCAAGGGAACAGTCATCCACTGCAGGGGAGGCTGAAGTCCAGGAAAAAGGAGCTGGAAGGTAGAATCCCAGAAGACAATTCGGAATGCCCGCTGGAGGTGACAGCCTTCCTCCATCCACCCGGCACTTCCCCAGACCCTAAATGCGTCCGCTCACCCAGGTTCTACCACCAAGGTGCTCTGTTTAAAGTCTTGCTGGTTTCCTTTGCTGCACTCAGGAAAGCCAGCCAAGTTCCCGCAGGAGGGCTTCGAGAAGGAAGGGGACTCGGGAAGGCTGCGGGTGGCAGGAAGCGCCCACTCAGTGCCCGGGCTGTGTTTCTTGCCCTCATGTCCTCCCCTGCCTGGGGAAGACTGAGGGGGCTTTTTCTCCCTTGTGCCTACAGTAGGACTGGAAGCCAAGGCTGAGGGGGGCAGAGGGGAAGATGCTGGGGGGAGGGAGGCTCCCCGCCAAGCCGAGGTCGGGGACCCAAGTCCAAGTCATTGCTGTAGAAGCTGGCACAAGGGCGGCCAGTACAAGAGGAGGTGGCCCCTGTCAGCCCCCAAGATTATGCGTGAGTGCTGAGCGCCCAGCCGGGAGCTCTCCCGGTGAGGAAGGCAACCTGCTGTAGGAGCAGAGAGTCTCACCTTACACGAAGTCCCCAGGCCACTGACCCATAGCACGTCAGCAGCTCCGACACGCCTGGCACCCAGGTCCTTCCGTCTCTGCCCATTCTCCCGCAGAGGGGCTTCCATTCTCAGCCTTGCTGCCTGACGGCCACCTGTCCAGTAGCCACACCCGCCCGGATTCCAGACAAGGAAGGGAAGGGAGGGAGGAAGGAGTGCCTCCTGTGTTGAGCTAGCTGGCGGAACTTTCCAGACTTCCCGCCTAACTTCTCACATCTCATTGGTCAGAACTGTGTCACATGATAAACTGAAGGCGGGGCATTCTCCTTCTGCTCACATCGCATTGGTCAGGCTGCGTTAACAGGATCAGGTAACCAATCCTAGAAGTCACCACTGTGCTTCTGATAGCATTTCGTTGGTCAGAACTGTGTCACATGGCCGCCTGGACTCGCCCCATTGGTCAGAGCGGTGTCACAAGGCCACGGCTGCAGGAGAATTTTAGAGAGCTGTGGTGTTCACTGGAAGCATTGCCTTCCTCCAAAGTCCGTGTTCTGTTAGCAGGGAAGGGCCCAGGCCGGGGGAGCCCTAATCCAGACCCTGCGGTATTGAAGTCTGGGGAAGCCCAGGTGTAAGGTGGGAGGGAGCAAGGGGTAGAGGAGAGGGACAGGCACAAAGCCACACCATCATGCCCTCATCGGAGGGTGACCTGGAAATCCTACATCTCCGTGGACACTCAGCTTCTAGACCAAATTGTTCTTTAAGTAAATTACAGAGAGAGGCCAACAGCATCATTTCTCTTAATTAGTGAAGCGAAGCTGAGAGTCCAGAGTGAAGTCTGCCATCCAAGTCCTCTCCAGCTCGCTCTGCAAAGCAAAGCAGGCCAAGGTGTCCGCCCTCTGTCTGTAGAACTGCACAAGCCCCCCGAGAGGGGGAGCCCCAGCTTGCACAAGCCCCCCAGAGGGTGGGAGCCCCAGCTTGCACAAGCCCCCTGAGAGCAGGAACATTAGCATGGAGGCAGCCTGGGGTGTCTGGGACCCCCGCCGGCACGACACAGCTATAAAGCGGCTCTTCAAATGTTGCTGGAGAGCATCCATAAAGAGGATATAATGAAAAGGACTGCCCAAATGTGCAGGGATAATAGAGTTAATGTATTACTTCTTTTATTATTTTATCATCTTTCATTAATTGCTGGCACATGCCTGCAGGAGTTGGTTGTATGGAAAGGGCTTTTAGTTAAATGCCTTAAGCGGAACAGCCACTTAGAACCTGCAAGCAAGGTGAACCAAGGTTCACTCGCCTTCGGTAAATCTTGTCTGAAGGGTACAGGGAGGGAAGGGGCTTCGTCCTGGGACACACGCGTGGACCCCGCAGCTGCTCAGAACTGACTGCCTTGAATTTTGAAGCACTGTGTGTGTGTGTGTGTGTGTGTGTGTGTGTGTGTTTAAGCCTCCCATGCCGCCCATCTTTACTGACCTTGAACGAGTGACTCGCAGTCTCTGAGCCTTGGTTTCTTCTGCTCACCTCACTCAGCAGAGAAGTTCCCTGACCCCGAGGTAATCACCCAGCCATTCAAGGGTGACAGGTCTTGTTGATAAATGAGGAGGGTGGAGGTGTGGCCTTAGCCCAAAGAGGGCCCCAGAGCAGAGCCTCCTCCGAGCCCCCATGCTCCCCTCCTTGACACCCACCTGCCCATCCTCTGCGCCGGGTCTTCGTGACTCCTCTGGACCCCAGAGCTCCCTGGGAGCAGGCAGGCCCTGCAGGAACGTCCCACCATGCTGGTGTGTCGTCCCATCAACCCACTGTCTGCACCGGCCTGGAGCAAAGCACAAAAGCCTCCGTCCCACCGCAGCGCCCAGACATGCCCTGCTCGCACTGCTCCCTGCGATTCCAGCTCCTGCTCAGCACACTGTGGGTGGCACCTGCCGGAAGCCTCCCTGCCTGGGGGACATGGGGGGAGGCAGTGGCGCAGAGACACAGGCGACAGAGACTGGGGACATGCCTGGCTTGTCAGGGGCAGACACCACAGTGCTGGTGACCGCCGCATGGGTGGGAGGTGCAGGGGCCGAGGATGCTCCCGGCCTGGGCTTTCCAGGTGGAGCCCGGGTCTGCTGGGAGTCTCCACCTGGGAGCCTCTTAACCCCAAGACCATATCCGGGCTGCACGAATCAACTGTCCCCCAAATCCGACTCTCCTACGAACATTCCGATTTCCTTCAATGGCACTAGAGCTTCCTTGTTCACCAACCGTGTGCCTCCTCGGCCCCGCCTTCCAGTCAGTCCCTGTCTCCATCCGCCTGGACCAGAAGGCAGCAGAAAGTCCCGTACCAGGAAGTTGCTGCAGATGCTCCGTGACAGTTACAGCATCTAACCAGGTGACTGGGATTCCTCCTGGCTCCCACGCTGCTTTATTTATCCCACTCCCCCCTTTTCTTCCCTTCTGTGGTACTGGGGATTGAACCCAGGGGCATTCTACCTCTGAGCTACACCTCCAGCCCTATTTTTTTATTCTTTATTTTGAAACAGGGTCTCACTAAGTTACGGAGGGCCTCACTAAGTACCTGAGGCTGGCCACAAACTGAGATCCTCCTGTCTCAGCTTTCCAAGTACTAGGATTACAAGCGTGTGCCACTGTGCCCGGCTCACAGTGTATTTTTAAAGAAAACTTTCTGTTGAGTCTGGTTGCGATGCCCACCCCGTGGCTGCTCGGGTGCTGTTGTTTGTTCTCACTGCTGTAGTGTGGTGCTGTAGACTACGCCACCCTTTATCCATTCTGTTGTGGCTGGATCACACAATCCTTTTTTATTTTTTTGGTAATGGGGATTGAACCGAGGGTCATTCTACCTCCAAGTTACACTCTCAGCCCTATTTTATTCTTTATTTTGAAACAGGGTCTCACTAAGTTGCAGAGGGCCTCACAAGTTGCTAAGACTGGCTGTGAACCTGCGATCCTCCTGTCTCAGCCTCCCCAGTACCGGGATTACAAGTGTGTACCACCATGCCTGGCTACACAATCCTTTATCTACCATGTTGTGTGCTCAGGAAGCTGCCAAAGGACTTTGCTGCTGTTGAAACCTGGTTTTGACTTTGGTTTTGGTGTGCACGGGAGAACGTTCCGGCAGGGGTCCTGGTGGCAGCGACAGAGGCTCAGCCTGGGAAGACGAGGTGCAGAGGACGGGATTCTGCAGTTGCATAGACGGAAGGCCTCATGCACCTCCGTGGTGGGTCAGAGGTGTAGACCGGGCATGAACGGGAGCCCAGAGAGACTTATGGGTGTCACATTTGCACAGGGCACAGATGAGGGAGCGGGCCTGGGGTTACAGAGGGTGTGAGTCTAATCCTGGACTTGTGGGGTTGGAGTTGCCTAGGAGACATCCCAAGGGAGACATCAGATGCCCACCCACTCTGGGTCTTGGTGATCTGTAGATTTGGGAGTTAGACTCTTGGATGGAGGTTGGATACCCAGGAAGATGGCTGAGGCGACGGGCTGCCCCTTGAGAAGATCTGATGTAATGGATGCCGGAGACCAGCAAGCGCTGAGAGAGTTTAGGTGGCACCAAGGTGTGGGACAGAGAGGGGAAGAGGCATGGCCCTGAGGGTGGCCTCTGGGTGGTGGCAGGGAGGGACAGGAGCCAGAGGAGGAACAGTCAGAGAAGGGTGGCAACCTGAATGGGATTCCATAATAAAACTGCCTTTCTTTTCTTAAAAAATTCTAGAAGCTGGGCATGGTGGTGCACGCCTGCAATCCCAGTACTTGAGAGGCTGAGACAGGAGGATTGTGGGTTCAAAGAGAGCCTCAGCAACTTAGTGAGACCCTCAGCATCTTAGCAAGACCCTGTTTCAAAATAAAAAATAAATAGGTCTGGCAGTGTAGCTTGGAGGTAGAATGCCTCTGGGTTCAATCCCCAGTACCACAGACAAAAAACAAAACAAAAAAACAAACAAACAAACCGACTGGAGTAGTTTGAAAGTAGAAAGCCCTGGGGTTCAATTCCCAGAACCACAGAAAAAGAAAAATCTAGATCCTGTTATTTGTCATTGCTCAATGACTCTCTTCCTCCATCTCTCTCCTGTTGCCACATTTCTGTCCCAAGTTGTCCTCTTGCCCCCTAGGGGCCCAGGTGACAACAAAATCCCCGTTCCAGCCTTAAAACTGTGAGCGGACTTTCCACGGCCCGGCTTATTTAGCATGTGAAGCGAGTGGACGTGTGTGTCCCAGAGTGTCTCCCCGCCGTCCCCTCCTCTGGGGCACGCTGGGGCCGAGGAGTCTCGGGGCTGAGGACTCTCCTCTGACAGCCACAGAGCTCCTGCACATGCGCCCGCCCTCCTGCCCCCGGAGACCACCGTGGAGGGCACACGCTGGGAAACCCCTGGGGTTAGTGGGGACACAGGATTTCCAACCAGCCAAAGTGACTTGATCCCTCCGGGAGGCGTCCTGATCCTGAGATAAACGTCACCAAATAACGGCACGATTCCATCAGCCGTCAACAGCCAGCTAGCGGGGTTCTCTATGAACGTCACTGAGGTGGTTTTCCATGGCGACCACCCATCCGAAAGACCCCAAGGCAGGGCTGAAATTGAACGGGAAGAGCCTCGCTGTGAGCCCCAGCCCTGACCCGAGCACAAGGAGAAGCACCGTGCAGCGAGCTACCTGGGCTTGACCCAGAAGCCGAGCCGCGTCATCTCCCAAGTGTCCAATTGACGAGGCTGGAAAGTGGGGCAGGCTCATTGTTTGTGCGGAGTGGATTGCCAGCCGTTAATCACCAAGGTTGAGTGGGAGAGATCGGTCCTGCTCATTTGCAAATGGAAATCAAATGAGGACTGCGCTCCACTGCGCCAGCACGCGCCTCCCAGCCGCCCATGGCCAGAGACCGCTGTCCTTGGGCTGCCCCCGGCCGGGGCGGTGGAGCCGCTGCTCAGGGTGCCCCGCATCCAGGTCCAGCTCAGGACGCGCTCGGCCGCTCCTGCCTGTCTGTCTCCGAGGCTAGACCTATTTGGTTTTGGAAAGTATGAAGTGTTTTTGGATGCTGCAAATTCATGTGCAAATAAAAGCAGCCACTTCCTTTTTTATTGCCCTGCGGGGCCTTGGAAATGCACTTCACCTTGCTTGACGGGCTCGGAAAGTCATGCGGAAACCCTTCCAAGCCTGGAAGGATGTGTTTGTAAACCCTCCTGCCTGAACGGCTGGCCCCAAGATGTTTTATAATAAAGCCTCGACACGCTGGTGGGTTGGAAGGCCCAAGGCGCGCTGTTTTCTGTGTACGGGGCGGTCGGTTACTGCTGCATCTCTGCCCTCCACGGCGCGTGCGTGGAGTGCTGAAGCAACAGCCCCGCGTATCAGATGTGTAATGGATTTTTCTCCGCGCTGCGGGATTCATTACTGTGATTTATGGCTGTTTTAACGTCCACAGCCCTCTTAAACAACTTAGACTTGATTGTTCTGGAACTAGACTTGGATCCGAGATGGCCCTGGAGCGGCGCCATCGTGCAGGGAAGTTGTCGTGTCCCTGAGGAGGTAAACAACCTTGGATCGGAGGCGTTAGGTGACTGGGAAAGGACAGTCTCTGACAAGGTGGGGGCGGCAGTGATGCCCAAGCCATCGGGAAGCGGGAAGCGGAAGTGAGCCACCAGCCTGGCCGAGCCGCGTGTCCTCCCAGCGGCTTGGGGACCGCGGAGGGATGAGTACCTCTCCCTGGCTTTCTTGCGTCCACTCACGGTGCATCCACCCAGGCGGAGTCTCCACAAACCAGGTGACCAGGGAGCCAGGGCCAGACTGCCGTGGTCACCGCTGGAGAAACCCAGGTGGGCCAGGCGGTGCACAGAGACCCCTTCAATTCAGAGAAGACCTTTGTGGTGCCGGGCTGGGTTTTGTTTTGTTTATTTCTTGTTTTTTGGTGCTAGTGATTGAACCCAGAGGCATTTGACCCCTAAGCTATACTCCCAGCCCTTTTTATTTTTTATTTTGAAGCAGGGTCTCACTAAGTTGCTGAGGCTGGCTAGGAACCTGTGACCCTCCTGTCTCAGCCTCCCGAGTACTGGGATTACGGGTGTGCACCACCACACTTGGCTTATGGTACTGTTTTTGAGATTTCTAACGTAGTTTTTAAGAATGGCTTTAACATATTGTCTTGGTGCAAGGCCATAATTTCCGCCTAACCCAAAGGGCATTTCAGGGCAGGGCTTTCTCGAGGGCAAGAAGCTTGAACAGGGGATGGGTAGAAACAGGCGAGGGCCGCAGCTCTCAGTAGAGGCCCCTCGATTTATAAACACACCAAGAAGTGACTCCGGAGGCTCCAGCTGGACAGGCCAGACCTCCAGCACAGAAGTCTCCAGAAGGGAGGAGGGGGCACTGGGCCCAGCAGATGGAGAGCAACTTCCCCAGCGTCCCTTAGAGGAATGGGGCCACACGGCTGCACCCCCTGGGCCCCTCTGTTCCCAGGAGGCAGCAAGGGTGGTGGTATCTTTGGGAGACGCACACACGAGAACCTGTAGGAGCCATAGATGGCCGCTGGGTTCCCAAGGGCAAGACCCGGTGCCTGGGCCCTCTCTAAAAAACTGTCATTCAACAGGCCAACTGCCACGGTGTCCTGAGTCACTGAGCAAAACTCTGTGCTTTCTGGCTTTTTTTCCACAATGGTGTCTTGCACCCCTCGTCCTGCACGTCCAGTTAGATGACCAGGTAACTAACTGACCAGGCAGCTGTTATATTCCACACCTGGGCTAATTCTCAGGGCAACCAGAGGTGCCTCTTATGAAAATATGGCCTATCAAGAGCGTCTAGGACTGGCCAGGCATGGTGGCATGCCTACAATCCCAGTACTTAGGAGGCTTAGACAGGAGGATCGCAGGTTCGTAGCCAGCCTCAGTGACTTAGTGAGGCCCTCAGCCACATAAATAGACCCTGTCTCAAAATAAAAAATAAAAAGGGCTGGGGGTGTAGCTCAGAGGTAGAACGCGCCTGGGTTCAATCCCCAGTAACACACACACACACACACACACACACACACACACACGTACTTACAGCACTTACCTGAGGTCACCCAGAACTTTCTTTTCCATCTGTCTGCCCACGTGGTGGGCACCCATCTTGTGCGGCCCAGGCCTTCCCGCCTGTGGGACGTGTGGGGTGAGTGTTGCTGGCTGCCCCGGCCAGAGGGTGAGGCGCAGGCCCCACAGCCAGACGCCAGGTCCACGGGCGGCTCTGCACCCTTCACCTCTCTCGGCATCTGCACCCCCTCATTTCTTCACCTGCAGAGTGGGGTGACGACTATGGTATCTACCCCACCCACTGAGCGACACGCATGAAGCACCAGCCCTGAGCCCGCATCAAGAAGTGCAGATGGAGCCGGTGCAGTGGTGTACGCCTGTCATTCCAGTAGTTGGGAGGCTGAGACAGGAGGATCGCAGGTTCGCAGCCACCCTCAGCAACTTAGTGAGACTGTCAGCAACCTAGTGAGACCATACCCAAAAAACAACAACAAAAAAAAAAAAAGAAAGAAAAAGAAAAAGTAGGAAAGAAAAGTGCAGGTTGCTTGGGCTGTCCTGAGTATAAAATCTGAGGGGCGTGGCTCCTCTGAATTCAACGTTAGTCCCATTTCTTCCTTCGTGTTTAATGTGAAGATTTTCACACCACAGCCTTGTCCCTTCCAGACACATCTGGCCCCTTTTAGCTACAGGCCCCTGGGGGCCCGAAGCGCCCACAAACATGCAGGCTCAGTGGGGGCTGCCGGGCTGTGTACCCCGAGGAGACAGACCTGAGCAGGGAAAGCTGGGGGTCCAAAAAGGCTCAGAGGGTGGCTGTCCCAGAACTACACCAAACCCAGAGCGATCCGAACCGGGCTCCGTGTCTACTGACTCCAAGTCCTGTCCCATACACACGGCACAGGCAGCCACCAGCACAACCTGACAACCACGGGAGACCCGCAAGGAGACAGCAGGGAAACTGGCGCAGGGCGAGCACAGTGGGAAAGTTTTGGAAACTCTGTGTATCTCCAGATGTGTCCAACAGCGCATGTGGACTCTGTAACGTAAGAACAACATCCCAAGAAAAGGAGAAAACAACCAAAAAGTTCTTAAAAATAAAAAATCTGATTGCTGGAATTAAAAGCTCAGTTGATACACTGAAGACTAGGCTGGTATACTGAAGATACACTGGGAGGAATCCTCCCACACTAGAGCAGGCCGCAGAGATGGAAGTTACTAGAGAAACGTTAAGAGACCACAGAGACCTGACATCTATCCAGCAGGAGCTCCGCAGAAGGAAGGAAACATCAAAGAAATAATAGAAGACAGGCCAGGCATGGTGGCACATGCCTGTAATCCCAGTACTTGGGAGGCTGAGGCAGGAGGATTGCAGGTTCCAGGTCAGCCTCAGCAACTGAGCGAGACCGTGTTTCAAAATAAAAGATAAAATTGAGTTGGGGGTACAGCTCAGAGGTAGAATGGCCCTGGGTTCAATCCCCAGTACCCACCCCCCACCCCCCATTACACACACACACAAAAAGAAATAGTAGAAGAAAATTTCCCTGAGCACAAGAAAGGTATATTTCTAGATGGCAAAGACCTAGAGAACATCAGCAGAATTAATGAGAAATGACTCCACATCTAGACGCACTGTGACGAAATTCCAAAAATGAAGAGAAAAATCCAAAGAGCCTGGGGGCGGGTTACCTATAAAGTAATTCGATTGTCAGACATCTTATTGGCAATATTAAACACTAATGCAATGAATTAAAGCTTTCGAAATCCAGATGCATTAAACTTAGAATTCTCTAGGAATTGTTCATTTGAACAATTACTCACATGGGAGGTTGAAAAGAGAATATTTATATGCTGTGCCGGACCTGAAAACATTGCTCAAGGAGGCACTCCAGCAGAACGAAAATGGGATTCACAAAAAGAGAGACACACGGGACACAGGATCTGAGGCCCCTGGGTATCTGCCATGAGAAGAATGGCCAGAGGAGTGATGGCAGAGCCACTGGTGGGAGCTAGCAGCAGTCAAGAAGAATGGCAGGCCTGGTGTGGTGGTGCACGCCTGTAACCCAGGACTTGGGAGAGACAGGAGACAGGAGGGTCCCAGGTTCGAGGCCAGCCCCAGCAATGCAGTGAGACTCTCAGCAACCTAGTGAGACTCTGTTTCAAAATAAAAATTAGGTCTAGGGTGTAGCTTGGAGGTGGGATGTCCCTGAGTTCAATCCTCAGTATGAAGAAGAAGGAAGAGGAGGAGGAAGAGGAGGAACTGGGCACGTTGACACACACCTGTAATCCCAGTACTTAGGAAACTGAGACAGGAGGATCGCAGGTTAGAGGCCAGCCTCAGCAACTTAGCAAGACACTATTTCAAAATAAAAAATAAAAAGGGCTGGGGATGTAGCTTGAAGGTAGATAACTAGGAGAGGGGGAGGAGGAGAAGAAGAAGGAGGAGGAGGAGGAGGAAGAAGAAAAGGAGGGGATTCCTATACATCAACCTCAAGAGACCAGCACATGCAGGTTGTCACACGATGGGGACATCATTCTTTCTTACACATGCCTGCAAGGATGCATAAAACTACATGCTTTCCAGATACATTCAGATTTACAAAAATCCCCAAACGAATATCTGGACATGTACACATCACACTAGGATCGGGGGAAGGAGGCAGAGAGAGTGATCAAAGCAACTTTAGACTTTTCAAACATATTTAAAAACTTTGCAGGAGCCAGGTGTGGTGGCTCATGCTTGTAATCCCAGTACTTTGGGAGGCAGAGACCGGAGGATCCAGGTTCGCGGCCAGCCTCAGCTCTCTCTCTCTCTCTACTTAGTGAGGCCCTCCGCAACTTTGTGAGACCCAGTTTCAAAATAAAGTATAGCGCAGAGGTAGAGCGCCCCTGGGTTCAATCCCCGGTACAAAAAAACTTTGCAGGAAGCATAGACACACATCGTCATTATTATTATAACATTTAAATAACAAAAACAGATAGCAAAGCAAAACCCAGGCCTAGCTGACAGGAAGCACAAAGCCAGAAACAAGTGGGAAGAGGATGGCCTAGACCTCCCTGCGCCCGAGCCTGCTTCGAGCAGCCAGGCGGTGGCAGCTGAGGGCTCCCTTTGTATTTTAGCGGTCTCATCATCCTGTTTGGTTCCAGAGGGAATAATATTTACACAACCATAAAATTATAAGTGTCTTTTAAAGCAGTTTTATTGAGATGTAATCCAGATACCATATAACTCATCAACGTGAACAAGTCAATGGGTTTTGGTATATTCAGAGTTGTGTGACTAACTTCATTCCAGAGAGACACCCAGTGTCCACTGGCGGTCACTCCTCCTTTCTCCCCAACACCCTTACCCCTGAGCCCTGGTCCTAGGCAGCTATAATCTGTTTTCTATCTCTATAAAGATTTGCCTATTAGGGCCGGGCACAGTGGTGCACTCATATAATTCCAGCGACTTGGGAGACCAAGGCAGGAGGATCATAAGTTTGAGGCCATCCTGGGCAATTTCAGACCCTATCTCAAAATAAAAAAATTAAAAAGTGCTGAGGATGTAGCTCAGTGATAAAGCAGCCCTGGGTTCAATCCCCGTATTCCCCTTCCACGAAAAAAGACTTGCCTGTTAGGAACATTTTGTGTCAATGGAATCATACAATATATAGTCTTGTGACTAGCCTCTTTTGCTTAGCATAATGCTTTCAAGGTTTATCCATGTTGTCTTTTTTATAGCTGAGTAATATTCCATTGTGTGACTTGACCACATTTTGTTCACCCATTCATCCATTGCTGGACATTTGAGTTGTTTCCACTCTTAGGGTGCTATACATCATGCTGCTGTGAACATTCAGGTACGAGTTTTCGCGTGGGTGCATTTTTTCATTTCTCTTGGGCGTGTGCCTAGGAGCGGATGTACTGGGTCAGACGGTAATTGTGCTATGTTTAGCTGCTGTCCCAGCAGCAGTGGGTGAGGGTTGCGATTGCTTACCATCCTCGCCAACACCTGGCATCACCCATCTTTTGCTAATGGCCAGCCTCGGGTGTGACGTCTCCTCACATTGTGTCTTTGACTCGCCTCTGCCCAGTGACATAAGTGTCTTACTGGATTTTCAATATCTGGAACCAGCCTGTAGGCCAGGCAGTGTAGACTTAATAATAATGACAGAACAGAATGTATAAACAACAACTAATAAAACCTGGGGGGTAGAAGGGAGAGGAGAAGTAGGAGGAAGAGCGAGCGTTCAAACTCCGCGTCTCTCATAGCGGGGGGCGAGAAGCAGGAGGGGTGAGGCGTTGATACGGATAACAGCCCTAAGGAATGGAGGGAGAAGGCAGGAGAAGGTGCCCGGGAGCCACCTCTCATCCCACGTCTCGCGCGGTGAGGTGGACACCTGGCTGATATTACTTATAGATGTGTATTAGTTATATCATGTCGTAAATTAGGTATAATATAACCTGTTATTAGGCATTTTATATTAACTTATATTACTTAAAACTAATGACTGGAAAAAAAGAACTAGAGTCATAAACTGTTAACAGTGGAGTGAATTTGGAGGCGGAAATGAGAAAGGTGATACTTAATTGTGATTTCAATAAAAATGTGTGCAATTTACTCACATGTATTTGAACGTTGTATATGTAAGCTAACCTACGTGTAGGTCATGGTATTTGTTTGTGTATGGGCAGTAAAGCAAGTGTGGAGGAGCAGGTAACAGATTCTAACTGGTGGCAGGGTCCACAATGGGACGGGATGGGTGTGGGGGAGATCCTCGATTCTAGGTTGTGGCAATACTTAAATCTTTTGTTTGTCTTTTTTTTTGGTGCTGGGGATTGAACCCAGGGACATTCTATCTCTGAACACCCCCAGTCCTTTTCATTTTTTATTTTGAAACAGGGTCTCACTAAATTGCTGAGAGTCTCACTAAGTTGCTGAGGCTGGCCTCGAACCTGTCTCAGGTTCGAGACTGATCCTCCTGTCTCAGTCTCCCAAGTACTGGGACTACAGGCATGCACTACCGCACCTGACTCTGTTCACTTTTTAATCAGAAGCAAGTTCTATAGCTGGAATGCTGGCACCTGGCTGTAATCCCAGCATTCGGGAGGCTGAAACAGGAGGATTGCAGGTTTGAGACCAGCCTCAGCAACTTAGTGAGGTCCTCTGCAACTTAGTGAGACCCTGTTTCAAAACAAAATAGGGCTGGGGTGTAGCTCAGAGGTAGAACACCCCTAGGTTCAATCCCCAGTACCAAAAAGAAAAGAGAAGGAAGAAAAAGAAAGAAAGATAGTTCTATTTATATAAAAATTCCTCTACCCAGGAAAATGAGTGAAAATTCCTCTCATCTCTATTTCTGAGGCTCCTTTCTGAGGGTGTTGCTCTGGGCTGAATCACCGCAGCATCTTCCAAAATAATCATCCTATGAGCAGCAGCTCCAGAGGGGGTTTCGCTAATGTGACTGCCTATGTCCACCCTGTTTACAGTTCTCAGTGCTGTCACAGAACACACAAGCTGGATAAGGCAGGGGTGGTATTCGGATGTCTCAGGAGCGCTGAGGTCTGGGCAGGGAGTGAGGGGGAGAGCCGCACAGGGAGGTAGGCTCTTCTCTGCTCTCATGCGTGCGACCCTATGCCAACGCTCAGAGTCAACTGAGAAAGCACAGTGTGTGTGTTCCCAGTAACCTCAGAGTGGGAAAGGCATTTCTAAGATAACAGAAAGCCCAGAAGCATAAAAGAAAAAAAAACGGATTAATTTGATTACATAAAAGTAAAACATTTTTGCTGAGAAAAACATACAAATCAAATCTAACAGACCAGAGAGGATACATATTTATAACACATGCAATATGCTGAGAGTTGATTTCCTCAATTTGCAAAAAGCTCTTAAAAATCAATAAGAAAAAGACCAATAATCCAAGAGGAAAATGGGCATAGCAGGCAGACGGATGATTCTGAGAAGTGCAAATGGTCACACATGACGAGACTGCATCCACACGCACAGCAGAAGATCAGCGCAAATCAAAAGCCAATAAACATACGAAGAGGCTCAGCATCTCTAGCCACCAGGGAGATGTAGATCAGAACTACACTGCCATTCCATCTAACCCAGGCAACACGGCTATCATCAAAAAAACCAAAATAACAAACGCTGGCAAGGATGTGGAGAAAAAGGAGTCCTTACAGAGTTTTGGTGGAAATGTAAATTAATACAACTACTTTAGAAAGCTGTATGGAGTTTCCTCAGAAAACTAAAGGAGAACTAGAACTATAACTACCATATGATCCAGCAATCGCATCCTTGGTCTATATCCAAAGTAAACGAAGCCAAATACACAAGAGACACCTGCCCACCTATGTTTCTCACAGCACTATTCACAGTAGCCAAGACTTGGAATCAGCCTAGGTGCCTGTCTACAGATGAATGGATAAAGAAAAGATTATCTACGCAATAGAGTATTATTCGGCTACAAAGTGTGAAATCCTGTCATTTGCAAGAAAATGGATTAAACTGGAGGACATCACGTTAAGCAAACTAAGCCAGATATAGAAAAGTACATTTTTTCTCTCATGTGTAGAAACTAAAAGTTGGGCATTGTGGCTCATGCCTGTAATCCTAGTATTTGGGAGGCTGAGACAGGAGGATCACAGGTTCAAGCCCTGCTTTGGCAACCTAGTGAGACTCTCAGCAACTTAACAAGACCCTGTTTCCAAATAAAAAAAATTTTAAAAAGGGGTGGGAGTGTAGTTCAGAGACAGAATGCCCTTGGGTTCAGTCACCAGTAACACACACACACACACCACACACACACACACACACACACACACACACACACACGAGATGACCTCAAAGTAGAAGAGGGTCTATGAAAGATGAAAGGGTTGAGGGGAAGGAGAGAAAGGGGTGGGGAGAAGGCAGAAAAAGGGCAGATAGGATAACATTAAAGATGGCAGAATAGGGGGGACAGCATGTTTCAGGCGCTCTGAGACTCAGAACTGAACCAGTGGGAAGACTGCTTCTTGGCAAGGGGAGAGAAACAGAACTCAACAGAACAACAGTTGAGATGCGGTGGAATCGGAGGCAGCAGGAGAGCAGAGGACTGAGGAGCTCCCTGCATCTTGCCTGGTGAGCAGGGAGCAGAGGTGGTGCCATCTTGCCGCACCTGCATGGGGCAAGCAGCTGCTGGGACCAGCGACTCCCAGAGACCAACTCCAGCAAAGAAGCAGCAGAATCTTGTTGAGCCAGTGACTACAGGCCATCATCAAAAGTATTTGTACTTATCTCGCCACGCTCTACAACAACCCAACTCCCCAGACAGCCCAGCTAGACCATGCAGCAAAATCCTGCAGCTGCAGCTGAGCTCATCTTTGCCTTCAGGGAGCCAAGTGGCACCCATCAAGACTGTGAGTTAGCCGGGCATGGTGGCACATGCTTGTAATCCCAGTACTTTGGGAGGCGGAGACTGGTGGATCTGGGTTCACGGCCAGCCTCAGCTCTCTCCCTCTCTCTCTCTCTCCCTATCTCTCTCTCTCTCTTTCTCTCTCTTTCTCTCTCTCTCTCTCTCTCTCTCAGTGAGGCCCTCCGCAACTTCGTGAGACCTGGTTTCAAAATAAAGTATAAAACATTGGACCAGGGTGTAGCGCGGAGGTAGAATGCCCCTGGGTTCAATCCCTGGTACCGCAAAAAGAAAAAAAAAAGACTGTGAGTTAACAAGCCATCCCAGTGGGAGACCGTCCTGCATGGCCACAGGGACTTGTCTGGCAACAGACTCGCGGGGTCTGTGAGTTTGCAAATCACCCCTGTGGAGGTGAGGGTGGGGGCTACAGTTGAAACAGAAGAAATGTGAATTAGCAGACAGCCCCTAAGGACATTTAGGAGGGAGGGACCTAGAGTTGGCAGTTCCCTGGGCCCTTACAGGGTCTCTAGTGATCACCACAGGACAGCCAGACTTGGTGTCTGTGGGGTGAAATAACTCAGCCTACTAAGTTGCAGATTCAGAAAGCTATAAACTTGTGCCCGGCTATATTTGGGCACTACAAGTACCAACACTAGAGACCAATAAGGTCTCACGTGATCGCAACTGCCCAGGGCAGCAGCAGTGTCCCTGAGGCTAAACAACTGAGCCACCCAAACCCCACGCTTAGAACTGTACAATCTCTCCCTGTCAGAGCTTGGGCCCTGAAAGCAGGGAGCCAGGGGCCGGCAGGGGTTCATGTGGTCATGCTACAGGCTGGGAACTCAACACTGTCTCTGCCGGCAGAGTTTGGTCCTGGCATGCATGCAAGCCAGTGACTAACAATGCTCTACATGATCACAACCAGCATATCAGCAGCCATATCCCTGGGCCATCAAAGCTCAGTAAGCTGGGTCACAAGCTAGAAACATAGCAATCTCTGGCCCTCCTGCTGAGCTTAGGCCCAGTGGCCACAGAGACTGGAGGTCAGTGCTCTGTACTTTCATGGGTTCACAATCAGCAGAGCAGTGGTGGTGTTTGTGGGGGCATTAAATCCCAACCAGCAGGCTGCAGGCTCTGATAAGAAAATCATAGTCTCTGGCCCTATGGAGTTTGGGCCTGGAGAGCATGGTGGCATGCAGCCAATCAGAGACTCCTATTTGCCTGCATTAAGAACTATATCTTGTTAAAGAGGTTCTGGGGGGACAAACTCACAAGTTTGATTATATGAGACAGATTTGTAGAGGCAAATATATACCCCCAGCATAGACCCTATTATACAGGGATGACAAATAGACACAGGACTCAAACACAAAGAGAAAGAAGATGCCAGGACAACAGAAATACAAACCTGAGAACTCTGGAAACATGAGAATGAAGAACAGCGAGGAAACAAACTCCCACAACTCAACAAGGGAGATCACCAGTACTGACCTCTAGGAAATGCCAGAAGGAATTCCGAATTTTGATCTTCAATATGATCAAAAGCCTTAGAGAAAGTGTCCAGGAAATGAAATAGCACATCAATAGAGAAATTGAGGCCCTAAGTAAGAACCAAAAAGAAGCCGGGTGTGGTGGCGCACATTTGTAATCCCAGTACTTGGGAGGCTGAGACTGGAGGATCACAGATTTGTGGCCAGCCTCAGCTACTTGATGAAGCCCTCCCTCCGCAACTTAGTGAGACCCTGTTTCAAAATAAAGAATAAAAAATCGTGCTGGAGGTGTAGCTCGGAGCTAGAATGCCCCGGGTTCAATCCCCAGTACTGCAAAAAAAAAAAAAAAAAAAAAGAACCAAAAAGAGGCTTTGAGTGAAATGAAGGAGTCAATAAATGAATAAAGACCTCACTAGAAACCACCTCTGGCAGGCTAGATCACATGGAAAACAAAGCATCACTCTTGGAAGACAGTTCATTCAAAACGGAACACACAGTCAACAATATAGAGAAGACAATACAACGACACAACCTGAACATCCAAGAAATATGGACAATATGAAACATCCTAACTTACGGATAAAAGGCATTGAAGAGGTCTAGAAGCACAAACCAAGGGTATCAGAAATCTCTTCAGAGAAATAATTTCAGAGAATTTCCCAAATATAGAAAAAGACTTGGACATCAACGTGCAGGAGACATTCAGACCACCATTAAGACAAGATCAAAGAAGGACATCCCCACACCATGTAATAATCAAAATGACTAACATAGAGGCCAAGGAAAGAATCTTAAAAGCAGTGAGAACAAAAGAATGGGTGACATTCAGGGGCAAAACAATAAGAATCACTCCCGACTTCTCAACCCAAGTCATGAAAGCCAGGAGGGGCTGATATGATGTACTCCAGACCCTGAAAGAAAACAACTTCCAACCAAGGCTGCTATATCCAGCAAAGATATCATTCAAAATTGATGGAGAAATAAAAACATTCCAAAACAAGCAGAAACTAAAATAATTCATGACTACCAAGCCAGCACTAGAGGAAATTAAAGAAATAAAACACAAAGAAGAAAAAAGAAGCAAATACCAGAACCAGAGGAGGGGTGAACTCCACCAGATGGGCGACTGAGCAAAGGAGAAATAACACTACAACAAACAGAAAATAGAACACAAAATGACAGGAAACAAAAATCATATCTCAATAATAACACTTAATGTCAAAGGTCTGAACTCCTCAACTAAAAGGCATAGACTGGCAGCATGGATTAAAGAACATAATCCAACTATATGCTGCTTGCAAGAAACTCACCTTACAGCCAAAGATATCCATACGCTAAAGGTGAAAGGATGGAAAAAGATATACCATGCAAATGGAGACTGAAAACAAGCAGGGGTAACAATGCTCATATCTGACAGAACAGACTTTAAGCTAAAACATATCGGAAGAGACAAAGCAGGTCACTTTTTATTAATAAAAGGAACAATCCAACAAGAAGATATAATGATAGTAAACACTTATGCCCCAAATGTGGATGCACCCATTTTTATAAAACAAACTCTTTGGAATATCAAGAAAAGAAAATTATAGACCAATATCATTGAGGAACATAGATGCAAAATTCTAAACAAAATACTAGCCTGCATTCAAAACCACATCAAGAAAATTGTACACCATGACCACGTTGGTTTCATCCCAGGAATGCAAAGATGGTTCAACATATGTAAATCAATACATGTTATTCACCACATAAACAGAACTAAGGACAAAATCACATGATCATCTCACTAGATCCTGAAAAAGCATTTGACAAAATCCAACACCAATTCAAGTTAAAAACACTACAGAAGCTGGGCGTGGTGGCGCACGCTTATAATCCCACTACTTGGGAGGCGGAGACAGGAGGATCCGGGTTCGTGGCCAGCCTCAGCTACTTAGTGAGGCTCTCCGCAACTTTGTGAGACCCAGTTTCAAAATAAAGGATAAAAAATAGGGCCGGGGGTGTAACTCAGAGGTAGAATACCCTTGGGCCCTTATGTTAAATCCCCGGTACCACACACACAAAAAAAAAAAAACACTGCAGAAGCTGGGCATGGTGGCGCATGCTTTGTAATCCCAGTACTTGGAAGGCCAAGACCGGAGGATCTGGGTTTGTGGTCAGCCTCAGCTACTTAGTGAGGCCCTCCGCAACTTAGTGAGACCCTGTTTCAAAATAAAAAATTAAAAAATAGGGCTGAGGGTGTAGCTCAGAGGTAGAATGCCCCTGGGTTCAATCCCCAGTACCACACA